>PVLC010001467.1:0-105000 GCA_004027655.1 Graphiurus murinus
CTTCTTCTTCTTTCTTGTGGTACTGGGGATGGAACCCAGGGGCATTCTACCTCTGAGCTACAGCCCCAGCCCTATTTTATTCTTTTTTATTTTGAAACAGGTTCTCACTAAGTTGCTGAGGGCCTAAGTTGCTGAGGCTGGCCTTGAGCTTTGGATCCTCCTGTCTCAGCCTCCCAAGTACTGGGATTACAAATGTGAGCCACCACACTTGGCAACATTTATTTCTGAATGCCTAGCCCTGTTCCTTTTCTTATGGGAGGAGGACCATTCTGACAGCACTAGACACATAAAACCCTGTGTTATATCCATCTGTGGTAGACATCTTTCCCTTTCTTGAGTGAGTGCTCTTTGAGGCTGGGAAGAGGCCTGGTGGGCTCATCATCTTAACAGTTATTTTCTCCACCTAAATTATTATTTTTTTTTTATGGTGCTGAGAATTGAATCCAGAGGCATTCTACCTCCAAGATATACCCCCAGACTAATTTTTTTTGTTTCTTATTTAGAAACAGGGTCTTGCTAGGTTGCTGAGAGCCTCACTAAATTGCTGAGGCTGTCCTTGAACCTTCGATCCTCCTATCTTAGCCTCCCAAGTACGAGGATTACAAGTGTACACCACCATGCCCGGCTCCATCTATATTATTAATTCAGGGTCAAGTACATGAAAATGCTAGATCCAAAGTTGGGTTTGACTTTTAAACAGGCAAGCCCCATGAGACTGCAATCTCCTTCTATGTGGCCAATTACAAGCATTTTCTTCTTAGAAGTCTAGACATGTTGAGAAAGGAAGGAAGCCTGTAAAATAAAGGCTACAAAGTAGAGGTGGCCAACTTATTGTCAACAGCCCAGATAGTTTTTTTTTTAGAAAATATTCACCAACTTTTAAATATTTGAGAAACTTCACATAAAAACCCTGATCATTTTGAAAAACTGAAAGATCTGCAACCTGGCTCACTTTTCACACGGCGCAACTCACTGGAGCTGAGTCGTCTTTGCACGGGTCTCTGCTCTTCAGTTTGCCGCAGTCTTCACCCAACCCACATGTGACTGGCTTATTCTATTTGCCTGACCCTTATGGGAAACAGAATTTGAAACTCTGGACCTAAAGGAGACCAAATAAGAGCAAAGAGAAGAAGATCAAGATGGAGACTGACCAGAGCCAAAGGTAAGCTGTGGGATGGTCACTCTGGAAAAAAAAGTTGGAGGCATGCTTAAATATATCCAGATGAAGAGAAACTACAGTGCACAGGGAGAAAGACAAAGCATCATGAAGAGTTGTGACGTCTTCAGGCCTGAGTGCAAACTGTCATCACCAGCAATTTATTGGGACTGAATAGAGCACCTCAGTGTCTCCATGAACAAAGGTCAAAAGAGAGAAAGTCGCTGTTCACAGTGGAAGCCAAATTCCTATCCTTGTTCTCCCTGGAAAGCCAGTAACTGGTCTTTTTATTCCTTGGAGAAGGCCTTGGAGTTGAGGATGGAAACGTCTGTTGACTGAGGGGAGACCTATGCTTTTACCATGCCTACCAGGGTCCAGATGAGAGCAGTGATAACCACAGTAAACTAGCCCTGGCCCTGTCTCCCTGCTGTGGGCGGCCTCCCCTCTGATACACTGACACCCTCACTGCGCAGTTTCCCTACTAAGAACCAGTCTACTTGGCCAGCAGGGGGCGCCGTTGCACGCCGCATTCGGAATGACACCTCAGCATTGGCTAACCTCACTGGCCCTTGGAAGTTCCTAAGGACTGGTTCCCATCCCTCCATCTATTTTTAGTGAAAAATAATCTGTGACTATTTCAGCCTTGTCTTTAGAAATATGAACTACCAAGCAACACATAGATAAGAAAGTAAAATGTAATAACAGAACTGAAAATACCCAGATCGGGTCACCGTGAGGTGAAACCTCTGGTGAGGTGGCCTTCCCCTTGGTTGTGGGGCCCAGCCCTCAGCTTGTCTCTAGCTGTTATTCTTCCCTGTTCTTCCATCAGGTTCCCGGTACCTACTCCGTTGACAGAAGCCATAGTCAGGGGGGAAGATATGGCTGAGAAATTCATCCTGGAAAAAGGACTCCTCTGGGCCTGACTCACCCAGTTCACTCTTGAAGGTGTGGTCCAGCGGGAGAATGGAGTGGGAGTTCCGGATACTTCCTCCTCCCACAAACCAGTTCACGTTGGGATTCCAGCGGTTCACAAAGCCACAGAGGTGGTTTTCTTCGAAGTCACATTCTGGTGGAAGAGATGTGAGAACACACTTACTTCATGGGCATGCAGCACACCTGGGCACACCTGACCTCATGGCCACCTCCCTCCACATTCAGAGGCCTCCCTCTTCCCTGCCCACTGGAACCTCTGTACCAGGATGCCTGGACAACATTGGCCAAGAACACAGAGCTTGTCTCGAGTCAAGATTCTACTTCAGCATCACCCCATGAGTGGTGGCCTTTCCACTCATTAGCCACACCTATCTTAGCCTCTGTTTCTCCATATGAGCTGGGGACAACACTTCCATCTCCTAGGGGTGCTGCAAAGGTGGACAGCGCCCTGCACGGTGCCCAGCATGTGGCTGTGCTCTGTATAAGCTGGCCATTTTTGTCAGTCATCTCTAATTAATTAATTGGTGCTGGGGATTGAACCCAGGCCTTAAACCACATGCTCTACCACTTAGATGCACCCCAGTCCCAGCCATCTGTATTTTAATGTGCTGTTTATGACTATGCTCTCAGCTCCTGGAATTTTGTCCATCTCCTTATTTGGACCTGGTAGCCAAGCCCCTGAGCTCTCTCTGCTGATGGTGAACAAGATGGCAGAACTGAGGGGTGTGTTTCCTAGATGCTAAAATCCCATTCTTCTTATTAACAAGAACCTCGTTAAGAGAGGCAGGACAGGTATATTCTAAGCTGTGGGCCCCTTCTGCAGCTCCTGAGTGGAGAGGAGGAAGAAGATAAAGAAACCCTTCCCCCTTCGTTAGTGGTATTGACATGTATAAGTTGTTCCCCATCGACAGATTCCTTTAGTGGATTCCTTTAGTGGAACAAGAAACTCATAAGCCCCCTTGGACCCTAATAATCAGATTCCTTTAGTGGAACAAGAAACTCATAAGCCCCCTTGGACCCTAATAATCTTGCAACTAAAAATATGAAAGATAGCCGGATATGGTAGTGCATGTTTGTAATCCTAGTACTTGGGAGGTTGAGACAGGAGGATCACAGGTTCGTGGCCAGCCTTAGCAACTTAGTGAGGCCCTCCGCAACTTAATGAGACCTTGTTTAGAAATAAAACACAAAATAGGGCTGTGAGTAGCTCTGAGGTAGAATGCCCCTGGATTCAATACACACACACACACACACACTCACACAGTATGAAAGAGGATTGTGCTGGCCATCCCCACTGTCTCCTCCAGACATATCCTGCCCCTTTCCACCTGTTCTGCCCCATTGAGGTGGATCTGTTAATACAGTATCAATGGACTCCCCTGCCTCCAGCCTCCCTGTTGGATTCTACCCATGGAAGGTGGAAAGTGTTTGACATCAGGGGTTTATTCCCCCAGCTCTGTCTCTGCCAGGTGTCCCTTTACTCTTACCAAGTAGCCCTCACCAGACAGCTACTGTCTCCCTGCCTTGGTAAATCCTCCTCCCTGCCCCCTGGACAGGAGTAGCTCGAGTCCTCGCTGTCACTGGCCCTGCTCAGCGCTCTCCTTGCTGGGCTCCTTTGACACTCACACTCTGTGGTCTCTTTGATGAGCTTCCTCAAGTGACTCAGGTCGAGTGGACCCTGTGTCTACTTTCCTGCCAGGACTCCAGCTGGTAGAATTATCAATGCGTTTTTACATTAGCAAGCACTGAAAGTTTTAAAGATTTCTTTTCAATTTTTCCACAGCAGTGTCTGCTAGCCAGTGAGCAACATTCAGTGCCAAAGGCTACCATAGAAATATAATAAAAAGCAAAAGAATCCGCTGTGCCAGGGACTATTCTAAGCACTTTATATGAATCAACTTAACCCTCAAAACAGATTCAGGAGATAGGTACTTTTATTAATTTTACTTTACAGATGAGGAACAAAGTAAAGAGGTGCACACACAGCTGGACCTGGTGGCACACACCTGTAATCCTGGCATTTGGGAGGCTGAGACAGGAGGATTGTAGGTTGAAGGCCAGCTTCAGTAACTTATCTAGACACCTAGCAACTAGCGAGACCCTGCTTCAAAATAAAAAATAAAATAGGGCTGAGGTGTAGCTCAGAGGTAGAACTCCTCCCAGGATCAATCCCTAGTACCACACATGCACACAAGAGAAGTGCACACAAAGAAGAGGTAGAGTGCAATTACGGAGTGTAACAGGATAAAAGTACTGGACTCTTTTCTGCTTTAAACAACCCGGAAGCCATCAAATCATTTGGAGAAAGGCAATTAACATTTCTTGAGCTCCCAGCACTATACCAACCCCCCTCATCCCTCCACAATCTCAGTCCTCACAGGAATTAGAAGAGGGAAGTGTTTCATCCTCATTTTACAGGTGATAGAGGCCAAGAGGCTCAATGCACCAACTGAGCCAGCAGGTGGTGCTCTGCAGGTGGGCCTGTTCTAGCCATGTGTCACCCAAGTCAGAACAGAAGCCACTGCAATGCCACCTAGAAAGAGGTTCAGGGAAGGGAGACCAGGCCTCAGCTCTCTGTATCTTCACAAAGCATTCACTTCCCCAGGCTGTTTTCCTGCCCTGACATTAGAGATATTATTGGAAGGTTAAAGTAGAGAAATGGGACTTTGGGGAATTATCAACAGCTCCTTTCTGTTGAGAGCCATCTTAGACTCTCGACTCCCTTCCCCTTCATATTCATTCAGCCTGTCCCAGTACTGTCAGGGCTGAGAAATCTCTCAGATCTACCCATTTCCTCTGTTTGCACCGCTAACCTCCCAGGCTTTGCTATGTTCTCTACGTTGGGTCACAATTGCTTCCTAGGGGTTCTGCTAGTGCCTGCGTACTTTCCTTGTCCCCAACTCATTGCACACATGGCAGCCAGAGACATGATCTGAGAGCCTGCAGCTGTGCACCTCCTTCCCTGCTGGCTGACTTTTAATGCCTTTCCATCACATAATTTGGTAAGTCCAAACTCACTCCCGGGCTCTGCCCAGAGGCAACCCTCCTACCTGCACCTCTGTGGCACGGCCGATCCTAATCTGGCTGCGTTTATTATACAGAGAGGTATCCTGAACAGCAGACAAGTAGAAGGTGAGCAACTGAAAGTCAGGGACAGTCCTCTCCTGGCCTCTCGGAAGCTGGCACAGAAGAGATCCGACCAGCCCTGCTCAAGTGCACTCTAAGCAGCCACTGTGATTATTGAGCCGGGGCCATGGTGTGCCAGGACAGACATGGAGGAAAGGAAGCAACACAATGGCCGCTTTTCTGGTGAAGGCTACAAAACGTGGAGTTCACAGCAACCCAGACATCATTTTGATCAGAACCTGCCCCAGTTGTGGTGGCGGTGCTGAGGCTATCATTGCTGCCTCTATGTTTCTTTCATTGGTGCAGCCAGTGAGGGCAAATGCTCAGACACCTCCCAAAGACAGAGAAAGAAGGTGCAGCATTCAAGTGACCCTCACAAAGAACGTCCACCCCTGTGCAGCACGCAGTGTCCTACAGCACATGCTTTGTCTTTAGGATGGATTCTGTTCCTTCTGGCAACAGCAGATATTAGAAGAAGATTCTGGTTTTGATGCAATGAAAATGGCACTCACCAATACAGTAGCCGGTTGTCATCTTGATTTCAAACAGTGCAATGCTGGCTGTGTTCCCCTCTCCCAGGACACCTTCTATCAAAATCTGCACAACACATGGGGAAGAAGAGGAGTTAGACTTCAAAATACCATGCCTCCAAACCAAGTGTGGTGGCACACACTTGTAATCTCAGTAATTGGAGGCTGAGACAGGAGGATTCGAGACTAGCCTCAGCAACTTAGTGAGACCCTCCGCAACTTAATGAGACCCTGTTTCAAAATAAAAGACTAAAATAGGGCTGACTGCACAGCTCAGTGGTAGAATACCCCTAGGTTCTATCCCCAGCACTAAACAAAAACAAAAACAAAAAACAACACCAAAACCAAAACCCACCCAAAAAATCATGCCTCCATGGCTTTTGGACAGTGTTTCAGATGATAGTCAGAAGCTGTTCAGCAATTCAAGGCCAACAGGATTACTAGTCATAGCTCATTGATATTGGACAACAATCTTTCTATGGATTTTATTAAAAGAATGTGTGTGTGTGTGTGTGTGTGTGTACTCATATGCATGCATGTTTGTACATACAAAACACATACATATGTACTCAGAACTTTGAGGCAAGCAAGGTTTCTGGTAGAAGCTTGGAGTCCGCTGTTTTTACTACTATCCCAACTGCTATTTTCTCCAGGGCTTGAGGTAAGCACTAATTGGTTATAGATGGAGAAAGCTTGTGTCCCCTGGAAAAGCCATTCTGAGAATGGTCAGGAACTGAGGGCAGAGGACTCAGGAGTAAAAGGAAATCCTTGGAGAAGACCTGAAACACAAATCTGACACAGTGGCAGAAGATCTTCCTCCACATGAGAGGGAGAAGAAATCAACTTGTAGTCCTTTTATTGATGGAAATTGAGAATTCTGCACAAACAGCAGAAAGAAGCATGCAGATTCATGTGGCCGATTTCCAGGAATGCTATAGTCTCTGTTGGTCCTGTTCCTGAGACTAAGGGCTTTTTCTTCCATGGTGTTAGCCTGATATTTTGCAGCTGTGCTGGTGGGTTTAGGATGGGATAACTATTTTTAGGGTGGTGGGAAGTAGAGACCTCAGACCCCTGATGCTCCTCCTTTAATAGCCCTGACAGGAAGGGACACCATGCAGATAGGGGTACAGGAGAATACAGTGCTTGAAAGCATTTCAAAGAAGAGAGATGGGACAGGGAACTTGAAGGTAGATTACGAATGAAAAATGTTTTCATGAGGTGCCACTGAATCCTCAGGGACATATTCTCTCTAAATATTACACTTTGTGACCCAGGGTGCTGAAACTCCAACCTCTTCTCTACTCCAAGCTGCACCCAGCTTCTTACATTTTCTACCTTCTTTTTCCAGCATTTCTGACAGAACAACTTTCCTTTTTGAAAAGGAAACAAATGTGTTCTACAAATATCTTTCTTCTTTCAAAGCACTATTATTCTTCTTTTTCTTATAGTAAATATCTTGTTCTATTTTTGTAGCAACTAAGTCACTAGGAAGATAACAAATATATGCCACACACAATTTAAATGATGAAAGAAAACTATAGGAAAGTAGAATACTCCCTAAAGCTCATTAGAAAATCTATTTCTATTGGAGAAGTTAGCTTAAGCATCATTTAAATTTTTATAGAAGTCTAGATAGGAAAACCAGCAGGGTGGTGCTTCCCTGTAATCCCACTACTTAGGAGGCTGAGACAGGAGGATTGCAGTTTTGTGGCCAGTCTCAGCAACTTATTGAGGACTTTGACAACTTAGTGAGACTCTGTTTCAAAATAAAAAAGGGCTAGGGATGTAGCTCAGAGGTAGAATACCTCTAGATTCAATCCCCATTACCACACACACACACACACACACACACACACACACACACACACACACACAAAATAGGGAAATAGTCAGGCATGATGGGATATGCCTGTGATCCAATTCCTTGGGAGGCTGACACAGGAGAATCACAGACTTGAGGCCAGCCTCAGCAATTTAGCAAGATCCTCAGCAACTTGGCAGGACTCTGTTTCAAAATAAAAAAAAGAATTTAAAAGAGTGCTGGGGTATAGCTCAGAGGTAGAATGCTCCTGGGTTCAATTCCCTGTACTGAAAAAAAAAAAAAAAAAAAAACAATCTAGGAAGAAACTCTCCTTAGAAATGGATAAGAATAATTTATATTAGTAATAATCTATGTTGTAACTAGATTCAATGGTAGATGTCTTATAAGATCTCATATGGTATAGAGCACACATCATAAGCCCCACATCTCCCTCCTAAATGTCACCTACCTTGAATTTCTTGGTACTATTTTGCAAATCCAGGCTGGCTATGAGCCAGCTATCTGAAGGTTCCTTAGCTGACCAAAGTAAGCGATCCAAATTTTCGTCCTCGAATCTCACGTAGAGTTTCAGCTGGCTGGGCTCTGACAGAGACCCCAGAGACGTGGTTATCTGGTAGACCAAGCGGAGGCAACTCCATTCCTCAGCCTGTAAGTCAGAGCTTAGCAGCACAGCCTTCTCTCCCTGCTTGGCGAAGGAGGTATCCACATAAACATAATGACCTGGAAAGAGAAAGGAACACAGGCAAAAGTTCAATCTCCTGTTTGCAAACTTGGAAAAAGGCACCACCGGATCCAGTAAATCCACGGGTAAGCAGAACCTGCAGATGCATCTTGTCAGCCCATGAGAAGTTGCCTGGACACCGGATCTCTGGCCTCTTGAGGAAAAAACAAAAACAAAAACAAAAACCCAACTAGACAGTCTGGCCACATCAAGGCCACTTTCCCACAGGACAACAACAGGCTGGAGCTCGGGGGCACTGCCTCTTCAGAGGGTGGCATGCATGCTCCGTTTTGCTGCAATCCCCATCACTTCCTGTTAGCTTCTTCACTCAGGCCAAGTGTCTGTTCTGTTGCTTTGTATTATCTCATACCAGGCCCACTTAGCACATTGTGCTCACCTCGCTGGCCCCCAAAGGCTATGGATGTGCAGGCTCAGGGGCACGGGATGGGGACGAGCAATGTGAATAGCAATAGGAAACCCTCAAGACTAGAGGCAGAATAACTTGGTGGGCTCAGCCTTCTCCTTCCAAATTCCCCTTCACACCTAAGGAATTAATGTGCTTTTAGCCTGCATTATTATAGCATATTCCATCAATTTGGTGGCCTCAGCCTGAATGATCTTGGGGCCTGGGCAGAAAAAGTTCAGTGTAAGCTACATATTTTTAAATTTGGAGTAAGACTCTGTTTTGTAGATGCTTCCAAGACCAAATCTCATAGTCCTAATAACTAAATAAGAAAATATGTGCAGAATATGTAGCACGGGGTATGGAAAGCAGTGACTGCTCTGGGACCAGCACTCATCATATCCTGCTCCTGGGTCCCCTCTTCCCCACTTTCTGCCCCTCGATTCCTCCCTTTTCTCTTCTCCTCCTTTCTTCTGGCTTCTCCTTCCCCTATCCTTCTCCCCCACCTCCTTCCCTTTCCCTCTTCCTTTCTCTCTCTTCTGTCCTCCTAACATTGACAAGCGGTAGTCTGCTGGCTACCCTAGGAGGTAGAACAGTATTTCTGTTAAAAAGCAGGGAGAGGAGAGTTCTGAAGCCAAGAACCCTAACTTGAGCTTCCCATACCCTATTCTGGCCACCTGGCTTCCAACACCAGCCATCCACTCGCCTGTGGGTCTTTGGGGACCCCCTGCCTTTCTGGCCTGCAGATTCTCACGCTTGCTCCGAGGGTCCCACATTGTGGCCAGCACTTAACCTGCTGTCTTCCTTCCTGTGGCTGCCCAGCTAGCTCACCCCTTGTAGTTTGTGGCCCCCCAACACAAAACTCTTTCTAGAAAGACCCCGAAATGCCCTTGTTTCGCTTGATGTGCTCCAGGCCTTCCTTCCGTGCCTGCTGCCCCCTGCCCATCCAGCCAGAATCCCTGCCTCCATGGTCAGACAGGCCAGCAGCAGCTCAGCGCATGACCAGCCTCATAGGTGGGACAAAGGGCAACGTCTTCAGGGAGCCTTGCTTGCCAGGCCGAAGGGTTCCAAGACCAAGATCATCTCCAGCTGGTAACCTGAACATAGGAACCAGCCCCAGATGCAAATAGCAACCGCCTTTCGTTCCAACCTAGGCACTCTCGATGGAGAAATCCTTCCTGGCCATTGCTACCACCACTACCTTCTACATACAACAAAGAATTGCTGGGAACCAGGCACTGTTCTAAGTGTGTCGTGTGTCACACACATTTATTTTTATTTTATTTTTTGGGGGGCACTGGGGATTAAATCTAGGGACAGCCTAATTCTGAGCTATACCCCCAGCACTTGTAATTTTTTTACTTTTGAAACAAGGTCTTGTCAAGTTACTTAGGTGATTTTGAACCTGCGATTCTCCTGTCTCAGTCTCCCAAGTACTGGGGTTACAGTGTGCCACCACATCTGGCTCATCACACTCATTTATGCACTGTGGGGCCTGTTGGATATAGAGTGCTAAGCCAGGGCTCTTGATGCCGGCTCTCTTTTGAATGTAGTGCTGCTTCTTTGTGATGTGATGGAATGTACATAGGCCATTACATAGGCCATACTCCTTCCCCTACTCTTTTTTAAAATTATTATCCACAATGTCTTTGCGTTACTTTATGTAAATCTTTTAAAAACATTTGTTTTGTCTTGTTTTTTGGTACTGGGGATCGAACTCAGAGGCATTCTACCTCCAAGCGACACCTCTAGTCCTATTTTTTTTTTTTTTTAATTTTGAAACAGTGTCTTGCTAGGTTGATGAAGGTCTTGCTGACCCTGTCCTCAAACCTGCGATCCTCCTGTCTCAGGGATTCCAAGTGTATGCTGCCAGGCCTGGCTCTCACTCTTTTTTAAAATATGCTTTTGTTGCTGCATTGTAATTATACATCATGATGAGGCTAAGAATGATAGGAACATACATGTACACAGTACTTGGTGCATCTGAATCCTACCCCACTCCCTCCCCTTCCCCATACATGTTGAGATTGGTATTGATAATTTTGTATATGTATGTAGCACTATTTGAACTTTTTCCTTCATTAACCCCTCCCACCCCCAACCCTGTCCATAGTTCCACTGGAGTTTCTCCTTCTTCTTCTTCTTCTTTTGGCTACCAGCCCAGTAGAACTGTAACCAGGCATGTCATGAGATGGGATAAATCAGATGGGGGAGGGGGGTGTCCCTAGAACACTTTCCTGAGGAACTAGAGAATTGGGAAATAGGGTATAACAAAAAGGGAAGAAATGAAGAATCACTGTGTCCTTATTGACTTTCACATCAAATACAACATTACTGCCCCAGAGTCCCAATTCTCCTTGAAGCTTCTCATATTCTTTCCCAGTCTCTCATGTTCTCCACTCTGCGTGCGTCAGTCAGCTTTTCATCGCTGTGGCAAAACACCTGGGATAAACTAACAGGGGAAGGTTTATTTGGGCTCAAGGTTTTAGCCTCTGGTCACGTGGCTCTGCTGTTTCTGGCCCATGGTGAGGCAGAGCATCATGGCGGGAAGTGCGTGGTGGAGCACTCACCTCATGGTGGCCAGGAAGCAGAGACAGAGAGAGGAAAAGGCCAGAATCCCAATGCACCCTGCGAGGGCGCAACCCTAGTGACCTACTTCCTCCTACCAGGCCTAAAGCTTCCACCACCTCCAAAGAGTGCCAGTGGCTGGGGACCACACCTTCAACACCTGAGCTTTTGGGGGACATCCTTGATCCAAATGAGAACACTCTCCCTCCTTCTTTCCCCACTCTTAAAGGGAGCCACTCAACTCAGAGCAGCCATGCTCTAACTTCCTCCTGGAGCCACTCAGTGGGCTCGCTCAAATATAGGTTGCTCAAGCCAGGCATGTGGTGCATGCTTATAATCCCCGTACTTGGGAGGCTGAGACAAGAGGATTGCAGGTTCAAACCCAGCCTCAGCAACTTTGTGAGGCTTTCAGCAACCTAGTGAGACCCTGTTTCCAAATAAGAAATAAAATCGGGCTGGGGATCTAGCTTGTAGAAGGCCTCTGGGTTCAACCCCAGTACCCCTGCCCCCCTCAATATATATATGTTGTTCAGCTCTCCACCCAGTTTCTTATCCAGTAGGGCTGAGTGATTCTGTATTTCTAGTCGATTGCATTTCTGAGAAGTGCGAGGTGGCTTGAGGCTGCTGGCCTGAGGACCACACTTTGAGAACCACTAACTTACAATGTCTGACAGAGGAATAGGGCTCCTTTTCCAGGCACCTCTTATCTATCAAAGAAAGAACAGGATATAAAGCAGGGAAGAAAGAATTCTACTTAAAGGCAAAATTCATGCTTAAGTACATGTGAGTTAGAGCAGATTTATAGAGTCCATCTCCTGGTGATTATCTGAACTTTTTAGTGAATTTTTTTTTTTTTAAAAATCTGTCTTGTTCTCTCTCATCATATTGGCTTTTACTCAAAGCATATGCTAATGATCTCTTATCAAGAGCCTTTGAAGCACACACTATATAAAATGTATTATTTAAAATATTTTGATATTATACTGTGTGATGAAAGTTGGTGCTATTTATTGAGTGATTTTAGCATCTCAGCCATAAATATTGGGTATTGCAAAATACCATGATTTCACAGTTGAACTACAGGACTCTACCTTGTTTTTAGGTCATGCTTTGTGAATGTGCCCATTAGCTGCATCCAAATGATTTACCACAAAAAGTTAAACACAGAGTTCCCATGTGACCTAGCAATTCTACTGCTAGGCAAATAACTAAGAGAATTAAAACATATCTATACATAAAAATCACATAGAAATACGATAGCATTACTACTCATAATAGTCATTATTTTTTTTCAAGATTGTTTTGAGCCAGGAATGGTTGTACTGGTTCAGTTCAGTTTCTGTTTTTTTTTTTTTTTTTGGTACTGGAGATTGAACCCAGTGGCATTCTATCTCTAAGCTATACCTCCAGTGTTATTTTATTTTTTACTTTGAAACACAGTCTCACTAAATTGTAGAGGGCCTCCCTAAATTGCTGAGGCTGTCCTAGAACCTGTGATCCTCCTCTCTCAGCCTCCCAAGTACTGGGATTACAGGCGTGTGCCACCACACCTAGCTCAGTTTCTCTCTCTCTCTCTCTCTCTCTCTCTCTCTCTCTCTCTCTGTCTTTCTGCTGGGGATTGAACCCAGGAGCATTCTATTTCTGAGCTACACCCCTTAGCCCTTTTTAGTTTTTACCTTGAACAGTGTCTTCCTAGGTTGCTGAGAGTCTTGCTATTGCTGAGGCTGGTCTCAAACCTGTGATCCTTCTGTCTCAGCTTCCCAAGTACTGGGATTATAGGTGTGTGCCACCATGCCTGGCTAAAATTACTGTTTCTTTATTTGTTTTTGTGGTGCTGGGGATTGAACTCAGAGTATCACACATGCTAGGCAAGCACTAACAACCCGGCCATGTTCAGTTTCTTGATGTTGTCCTTTGAAGTAAAAATTTCTAAATATTTTTTTTTTGTGTGTGTGTGCTACTGGGGATTAAACATGGGGGCATTCTAGCTCTGAGCTACACCCCCAGCCCTGTTTTATTTTTTATTTTGAAACAGAGTTTCACTAAGTTGCTGAGGTCCTTGATAAATTGTTGAGGAAAGCCTTCAACTTCTGATCCTCCTGTCTCAGCCTCCCTAGTACTGGGATTACAGGTGTGCACCACTACACCTGGCTTGTAGCAAGTTTTGAATTTGGGACGTTTGTGATTTCTTATTCTTCTTTTTCAAGATTGTTTTGAGCCAGGTGTGGTGTGATTATAGCCAGCTACTGTAATCCCAATACTTGGAAGGCTGAGACAGGAAGATTGCAGGGTCAAGGACAGCCTTAGCAATTTAACGAGACCCTTAGAAACATAGGGAGATCTTACTGTCTTATAAATAAAGGAAAAAGAAAAAGAGCGCTGTGTAGAATGCCCCTGGGTTCAATCTTCAGGACCAAAAAAAAGATTTTTTGGGGGTCTCTTGTACTTACATATGAGTTTAAAGATCAGTACACTCACTGTTTTTACTGATACTCAGCTGTTTTCCTGGACATATGCTCCTGAGTGGGGCAAACCTTTAGTTAATTTTCAAAGTCCTTAAAAACTCGCCTTTCCACCATCTTTGCCAGTGTTCTCATTGTGTTTATGGGGAGAGGATTTTCCAAGGTCCTTACTACATCAAACTGCTGACATCATTCCCTTTTCTTGTCTATTTTTAACCAATAAGAATAGAAAACAAATGCTTCGGAGATGTTAAAGTAAACACAAATAAATAAGAAAAAGGCAAAGGACAGTCGCAATCACATGAGCATTGGGTGGCTGATCGTGACACATTAGGCCAGAGGCCGGGAGATTTACTAACCACAGCTCTGGAGCCCTGCAGTCAGGAGGAGAGGGAAGGAAGGCTCTGCTTCAAGGACTGCTGTTTAGGCAGTGTGAGCTGATTTATGAGACATTTATTGGAAATGATAAAATCTTTAAGGTGTTAGAAAAGGGCCATAAACTTCCAAGTGGATTTTTTTTTTAAAAGTAAGTCAGCAAGTCAGCAACCCAAAACAATAATTCAACCATCTTGCCCCAAAGGACAGATTCTATGTGTCCCGGGATCTGAATGTGTCTCTTTGTGACAAGCAAATGCACACACACACACACACACACACACACACACACACACACACACAAAGGAAAGAACTTTTCAGTTTCAGTGGAGGAAAGACATATAGAATTAAGTCTTGAGGTCATGCTCACATCTCCAGGTCGTCACTGTGCAAGGTAGTCAGAGCACGTACCACCGGGCCCTCCTGGCATTCCTGCAATTCTATTAGCTACTGAATATAAGGTAGTCCCACCTCATTCACAGTTTCACTTTTCTTGGTTTCTAGTCCCTGCAGTCAACCAGTTAGAAAATATCAAAACTCCAGAAACAATTTATAAATTTTAAATTGAATGCTGTTCCAAGCAGTGTGAGGAAATCTCATGTGGCTCTGTCCCACTCAGAACGTAAATTGACCCTTTGTACATGTATTCTCGCTGTATATGCTGCTTACTCATTAGTCACTTGGTGCCATAGTGTTAGTGGTTTCTTTTACTTAGCAATAGCCCCCAAATGAAAGTGTACAGATGTTGGCAATTCTGTTATAGTATATTGCTATAATTTTTCTATTGTATTATTTTATATTTTATTATCTACTGTTTTTGATCTCTTACTGTGCCTAATCTATAAATTAAACTTTATCATAGGTATGTATGTATTGGAAAAAAGACAGTATATATGGGATTTGGTACTATCTATAGTTTCAGACATCCACTGGAGGTCTTGGAATATATCCCCTATGGATGAGGGGGGACTTATATATTGTCCTTCAGGAATGGTGATCATTCTGGGGTGACTATGTGATATAGTAGACTCTATTCAAGATTTGCAGTCTATAGATTTTAAGATTTTATCATGTATGCATGAGCTACATCAACAGCTTCTTTATTTGCAAAACAGGTATAATAAAAAAAATTGAGTCACATTACATACACATTCAATATTTGGAAAATTATCAATGTGTTAAGAAAACAAAAACAACAACTGGAAACAACCCAACCACTGTTATATATACATACACATAAGACATATATTTTTCATGTGAAGAGTCAATATATGAAATCCATCTCATCTAATTTTCAAAGTAAATATTTCTACACCAAAAGGAAATTTGTCTGTGTCAGAAGTAAAATTGGCATAAAATGTAAAAAACAAAAACAACCCCCCCCCAAAAAAAACATGTACACTTTATGCATAGTTTAAGGAATTTCAAGGGCAGTTTTCACAGTATGTAAACTTTACCTTTTGTGCTGACCTTGGATGCAGAACTCAAGTGAGATATGACTTTGTATCTATAGAGTTGTTGTGACACCCCAATGAAATGGTGCATATCACATGCTTTGTAAATTGTAATGTTAACCTTGAATTATTTCCGTTCTTGCTACCAGGGTAGAGTCTTTTAGCTCCTGAGATAGTGAGGGATTTATATTGCCTTCTTACTTTTTTCCCATTATGGATTAGAGCAGCTGTTTCTCAGGTAGCAGATCAGTAGCACATTTCCAATGCGAAGATGAGAACAGTCTTTATCTATTTCACTTTAACGGATCCTTTGATGTTGAGATCTACAATTCTGTCCTCTTTAGAGTGATGCCCCTCCTGGCTGCCCATCCTTGGCAGCTCTCCTCCTCACAGCTAAGCCCCCTGGTTCTCACTGAGAATCATCTAAAGTAGAATTCAGCATATTCACTCCTGATATAATTCTGGCTGAAATCTTATATCCCCGGTCTTCAGCAATGCCTTTGTCTGTCTCTTTTTTATTTAGCTCTTAGGACTCTGCAAATCTAGGACACTACCTTCTTTTTTCTTCCAGCTTCCCCACCAGGGCTGAGTCCAGCCCTGACCTCAGGCTAGGATCTTCTGGTCTGATTTCCGGGATGCCTCACTGTCCGCCTAGTGGATCAGGTCCTGCCTGTGGAAGAGGCGTGGTCAAGCATGGCTATCGCACCAGCCAGATGTTGACTCCAGTTCCAACCACATCACTCAGAAACAATGCCACTTTGGCCAAGTTAATTATATTTTCTGAAACTCACTTTCTTCATTTGTAAAATGGAGATGCTAAAACACCAACTTTGCTGTGTTTTAAAGAAGATTAAATAAGATAACGTAAGTAGAAAAGTTAGTACACTGCCAAGCTCTTAGCAAGTGTCAGCTCTCTTTTTTTTCGAATTATCCACCTGATCAGCTTGCTCTTTTGGATGGTCAGCCCATCCCATAGCCATCTCACATTGGACCACCCACATATTATCTGCTATCTGTTCCAGCTACCATTGTCCCACCCTTCCAGTGCTCACACTGTATAGAAGATCTGTCTCTCTGCAGCCTGGGTCCATCCTCCCCAGGGCTTGTTCTACCGAAGTGGGTACAACTTTTCCAGATTCTGACCTCTTCCAGGCTGTCCATGTATGTCCTGTGATATGACAGTTATCTCTGGGATGTACTGGTTGATCAAAGAAGGCTGGACAGTAATGCATCTAGGAAACATTCATAAAGTTTCTGCAAAGCACCAGAGTCCTATTGTGGAGAGAGGATGCTTCCATGGAAATGCATCCTCAATTATGTATAAACCATTAGCATACATTTTGAAAGAGTCATGCTTTCTCTGCACATCAGAGACATTTTTAAAAATTAAAAAGTCAAATTTCTAATTATGTTATTGTCAAATTTCTGAATATGCATAGAAAATGCAATGGAGGTGGGGGTTTTCATCATATGTTATTAGAAAATAAATGGAATGGCATTTCTCAAATGTAAGAACAACTCTTTGGGATGGTTAATATCTGACTTTTTTCCTGAATCAATCAAATTTTCAATGATTAATAAACCTACTTATTACTGCTAGCAAAAAGTACTCTGTTCTGTAAATATCTAAGAAAAATCATAAATATTAATGTCTTTTATAATCTCATGTTAAAGTTTTAAATTTTACTATTATCTTGTGTCATTTATTTAATAAATCACCAACTATAAAAGTCATAATTTTAATCATAGGAAAATGGATGCAGCTTTAAATAATTTATCTCAAATCATCCACTAAGCAACAAAGATTCAAAGAGAACTAACATTCTCTGTGCTCTGGGCAGTAGATTCTTGATACATGTTCTTGTTTTTTTATTCCTGTCAAATGATTCTATGAGGTGGGAATTACCACTTTACAAATAAGGAAAAGAGAGGCTGAAACAGGAGGATCACAGGTTTGAGGCCAGCCTTAGCAACTTAGTGAGAACCTATTTTAAAATAAAGAATAAGAAGGGCTGAGGATGTAGCCTAGAGGTAGAATGCCCCTGGTTTCAATTCCTAGTTAACACCCCCTGAGCCCCCCCCCACAAAAAACAAGTAAGGAAAAAAGATTCCCAAGAATTAGTTCACTGCTTCAAGGTCACAGCAAGTAAATCAAGATCTGCCTCTAGGTACATTCCTCTTCCTTCACAGATGCTGTCTCCAGATATTTCCTTGTCCATCTCATTATTAATTTCTTTTTTTGCAGTACTGGGGATGGAACCCAGGGGCATTCTACCTCTGGCCTACACTTCCAGTCCTATTTTTATTCTTTATTTTGAAACAGGGTCTCACTAAGTTTCAGAGAGCCTCACTAAGTAGCTAAGGCTGGCCTCGAACCTGGATCCTCCAGTCTCAGCCTCCTAAGTACTGGGATTACAAGCGTGCATCACCACACCTGGCTTAATTTCTCTTTTAATAACTGTATTCCTCTTCCTATAATAAGAAAACACATTTTCTCCACCTTTTTAATACTAGAATCCTAAAAGACTGGATATTTCTAAAGTGATGCTTACTTGGGCTTCTCTACAAATACCATTTCTCGCCCATAATACAGCAAGCAGATTCACTTTTCTACCACATTAACTCAAATATAAAAGCTTTTAAACATTTCAAATTTTCTAAAATTTGGCTATGTCTTATAAGTGATCTATAGTAGAACACCTCGCCTCCTCACAACAAAAGGCTGTTAACAAATCGATGGTGTAACTTAGGAGCAGCAGATACAGAATAAGATATGTACACCTGTGCTTTGGTTGTCAGAGATCCCCTGGCCTTGGTCCGGAGGACCCCAGTCCCTGTAAGCAGTGCTGGGGAGTGGGGAGTAAAACAACAGGCAGATGAAGGTTAGAAAGCCACCAAGCGTAAGGGCATCACTGGAAGCCCAGGGACCCCTAGTTATCAGCCAGGGACCCCTAGTTATCAATCTCAGGTACCAGGCACAGTTGAGACTTTCAGCTCAGGTGTGTGTGTGTGTGTGTGTGTGTGTGTGTGTGTGTGTAATTGGGAGTTGAACCCAGTGGTGCACTACCACAAAGCTACACCTATAGGCCTTTTTATTTTTATTTCTTATTTTGAAACAGGGTCTCACTAAGTTGCTGAGGCTGGCCTCGAACCTGAGGTCCTCCTGTCTCAGCATCTCAAGTGCTGGCATTACTGGAGTGAGCCACGGTGCCTGACTCAATTAGCCAAGTGTCTTAATAGGCATTTACTACCTGGTTCTGAAAAGAAGGCACTATATGCGCATCTTATGGGTAATCTACTTCCACAAAGGATTTGGATTTTTAGCCGATTGACAACAGGATGCTCCACACTATCCAACATAAACAAGCCCATCAGGTTCCCACTCACCCTCCATAGAGTTTTATGAGACACATCCCTTTTCAGAAAATGCTTTTGATGGAAATGATTTCTCCCTTGCCCTCTTGATGTCATATAAGGTCCCTAATAATGACATAGACTCAAGAGACTTCTCATTCCCATTCAATAAAAGTACATGAAACTCCCGGCTTTGCATTACTTTCCATGGATGAGTAGATGAATGAGATCTGAGTGCTATAAACTTAAATCTAAATCTTCCAGAAATCAGTGAACTGAGGAAAGTTGATTTGCAGGTCTCACTCCTGAAATGTGGCCGGCAAAATGGTCTGTAATTGAGAAGGAGCGACCCATCATTGAAGTCCTATTTTGGTCTCCAGTGGTAAGAAACTCCTCCAGAAGTAACCCTTCTTTAGCACAGCAAAGAGACTCTCATGTGGGGAATTTCAAAGATAGTTTTCTTAAGGAAAAAGGAAAGCCTGCATTTATAGAGCAGCCCAAAATTACAACGTACAAATTCCTGTGCTGTCCCAACACACAGGACTGTGAGCAGGGCAAACCCTCCCCCAACGTGACAACTGAGTTGTCAACGTTGCCAGTTTTCCTGGTTCATGTCCCTGAGCTTGGGAAATTAACTAAACCATTATTATAAAATTCTTATCTCCAAAATAAAAATGGAACGTTTTCTTCCAAGTTCATTTATAAACAAAAATTTGCTTTTCTGACAAGTGGAGTCAGAATTTTGCCAATGATAGCAGAGGCTCTGTAGAACCTTCTTGTACAAGGGCTGGAAGGGCCCTTGATGGTCCAAGAGCACCAGGGAAGGTTCTGTTCTCTAGTGCCACTTATAATTACCAGGGAAGAAAAGCACGAGGCCTGGTGCAGACTCACCAACTAGAGTGTCACCACCAATTAGCAATGTCTGTCCTGGTCCTGGAAGAAGGCCATGTCGGACAGATCATGCCTGACTTCTTCCTCTGATTGACTCAGCAACTTTGCTCACATCTGAGGAATCTGGCTTTGGAGGAGTGCGAGGCCCTTCAACCCTTGAAGTGGTCCTTATTTACAAAATCACACAGGAGCAGCACTGACCTGTCTGGCTATCCCATGAGATGGGGTAGATGCTCTTTTTGGGGGGAGCACAGGGGATTGAACCTAGGGGCATTCTACCTCTGAGCTACACCCCAGTCTCTTTTTTTATTTTTTATTTTGAAACAGGGTCACACTAAGTTGTTGACAGTCCTGCTAAGTTGTTGAGGCTGGCTTTGAGCCTGTGATCCTCCTGTCTCAGCCTTCCAAGTACTGGGATTATAGGTGTGTGCCACCATGACCAACTTGAAGATGCTCTTTTCCTCTTCATTCCTGGATGGTCTCTCTGATAGTTTTGCTCCTACCTTCTATCTGCTACTTTATTGTCTCTGTGATGCTCTCAACCCTCTATTGGCAACTTCCTGGTGTTCTCTACTTTTGCTGCTTCAGTATTTGTGATTCACTGAGTCTAGGTCTAGTTTCTTTACTCTGTTGATGCATCCTCTGATTGGTAACTTCTAAGTGCCTAACAAGTATCCATTCCCTCCTGCTTCTTCACTAAGAAACCCTAAATTGATTGGGGCTGGCGATATACTCAAATGACGCTGCCACACCACCTTTGCACTTGAGGGTGGCCAGCTATTGGATAGGGCTGACTCAGCTGCTGGTTAAGTCCCTTTTGTTCTCTCCCTTCCTTCTTCCTCCTGTATGAAGTGTGGATGCAATGGGTGGAGCTGTAGTGGCCATCTTAAGACCAGGAGGTGAGTGGGGTGACCAATTCATCTTCATTAGCCTGGGGGGTCTTATTGGTTTTAAAATGAAAGTCTCATTTGGGAACCCCCTTTGTTCCAGGAAAATGGACAGAGTTGGTCACTGTAATAGGTGACCCTGAGGATAAATGCAATCACTGTGGCCAGGGCAGAAAAATAGAAGGAGCAGGATCCTGATCATAGTGTGGAGTCTTCAAATCCAGTCTGGACTTCCTAATTCTACACTTTTTATTATGGAAGAAAAAAAGGAATTTCCATTTGAATCTTTGTTATTATTTAGTTTCTTCTGCTACAGGCATTCAAATTACCTGAGTACTACCCCTATTACTTTGGTGATTCCCAAGTCTATCTCTCTGGCCTGATTCCTTATGTGCTACAACACCCTTTTGTCTAACTTTTTGCTGGGCAGCTCCACTTGGACACACCACAGACACTTGGCTCATTCTCTCTTCTCCAAACTCTGCTCTCCCTCTGTGTCTAGAATCTAAGTGAATGAAACCTCCAGCTACCCAATGATCAAATAAAAAATCTCAGCATCTTCAATGATTCCCCCAACTCTCTTTCTTCCAAATTCTATCGGCATTGATGATTGAATTCCAGATCCCTCACAAAGTCATTGATTCCAAGTGCCCTCCACGGACACAGTGGAGTCCATCTTCTGTCTCAACTATTGCGAGAGCCTCCCAGGAGGTCTTCCTTGTTTCGGCCTTGCCTGTCCTAATCTGATCTCCACACTGTTTTTATTATGCCCACACCTTCCTTCCAAGCTGAAAATAACCTGAGAGGGTCCCACTCTTCTTCAGTTTAGGAAGTCCTGGCATTCTGGCCCTCATATTTAACCACATCCATTTTGCAGTCTACATGGTGGCTACCGGATAGTGTTAGCTCCTCCAAGCGAAGGTTCTAGGCCTTCCCATATGCTCTTTCCTTTACCTGGGATGTGCCTTCATCTCCTTTTCCTCTTGCATTCCACTCCACTGCCTCCTGCTTCCTTCTTAGTTCCCTCTCTACTTCTTTAAGGTCTTCATTCAACATATTGTGTGTGATTGTGCAATGCACAAGTCAACACAACTGTCCATGGCAATCTTGTTTACATACTGCTTTTTGTAGGCAGGTTTGGTTAACCTCCACATATAAACAGGGTTAGATGTCTCTTTTAAGTGATGTTTTAGTATCAGCATTATGAATTTAATTTTTATTTGTCCAATAACTTGTCTGTATTCCTCAGTAGGATTTTAAGCATCTAAGGGCAAACACCATATTTGTGTGGCTCTTAATAGATACATATTCTCTATATTTTAAAATTAGTAAGTAAACCCCTTCCTGATGGTATGGTTTATTTTCTTATTTTTAAGATAAAGGGTAGCTGAGTGTAATGGTGCATGCCTGTATTCCCAGTACTTGGGAGACTGAGATGGGGGAACACATTTCGAGGTTAGCCTCGGCAACTTAGCAAGACTCTCAGCAACTTAGTGAAACTGTGTTTCAGAATGAAAAATAAAAAAAGGGGTATAGTTTAGAGACAGAATGCCCCTGAGTTCAATACCAAGTAACAAAGGAAAAATAAATAAATAAAGGGCACATTAAAATGCTTTTATGGGTGGGGGGAGATCATAATGGGGATTGATTGAACTCAGAGGCATTCTGCTGCTGAGCTATACCCCTAGTCATTTTTTTCTTTTTAAATTTTAAAACAAAGTCTTGCTAAATTGCTGAGGGTCTCTCTAAATTGATGAGGTTGGCTGTGAACCTGCAATCTTCCTGTCTTAGCCACCCAAGTCCTGGAATTACTGGTGTATGCATGCCATGGTGCTTGGCTAAAATGCTATGTGTGTGTGTGTGTGTGTGTGTGTGTGTGTGTGTGTGTGTTGCTCGGGATTGAACCTAGGGGTGTTCTACCTCTAAGCTATACCATCAGCCCTATTTTTATATTTTATTTGGAGAAAGGGTCTCACTAGGTTGCTGAGAGCCTTGATAAACTGCTGAGACTGGCTTCTAACCTGTGATCCTCCTGTCTCAGCTTCCCAAGTACTGGGATTACAGGTGTGCACCACCACACCCAGCTTAAAATGCTTTTTTTATTATGGAGTGCTCTCATTAGGTTTGAATTTCATAACAATTACTCAATTTGCTATTATTCTAGGAAATATGAGATTTAATGAGAGCTATAGCTTCACTGGCTCACATACCACACTCATTTTTTTTTAAATATGTCCCCACCATTGATATTTCCTGAAACACAAATTTCTGCTATATCAAGATATACAAAGCGTTGTTCACATGCACAATTTTTTGCCTTTCTGGAATGAAGAGTTTGTGGAAGCACTTCAGTGTGTGACATTTCCAGATTAAAGAGAGCTATAGTTTTATCAGCTTCCAATTTTGAGGCACTCGAAAATGCAGAGATTAGCAATACATTCAAAAGAGACAAGGTCAGCACTGCTGAGCAGTCTTGAATGTGGAGTTGGTTCCTCTTGACAACGGGGAAATCCTTCTCCTATCATGGCTAACACTGCAAAAGTAGTCTTAAAGGATCAGAAAGTATTATGCCTGGAAAGAGGAAGACAAATGCCAGGCAGTTGCCAATGTAAACAGTTGGCCAACATTTGAAGCTGCCACCCAGATGTCTGTTCCGTCCTTTTTTGTAGGGTCTCAGAGGGCATAGCTTTAAACCCAGCTGACCTCTGTGGCGGTTTTAGAAGAGAAGTTTACCTTAGCAACTCCTAACAGGAAACCAAGCGATGAACCCACAATAAGAGGTCATGGGCTTGTGGAAAGGGAGCCTCGCTTTCCTTGATATTTAACAAAGCATAAAAATATAAGGAAAGGTGACATCGTATAATTATGCTTGTGGTATCAAACATCAATTCTCACAGCACATTTCCATGTCATGACTTTCCAGGTGAGGAAGATATTCTTTGGATACACAGAAGTGTCCTGTATTTTAAAAACCAAGGAAATGTAGGCAGCAATATCATCAGAAGACAGTGGGGGAACTAGATTCACTCTGCAAGTCCCCCAAGCATGCCTGGAAGGAAAAACATTCTTCTGCCATGAAAACATATGTTCACTCCTAAGACAAGGGACTCTAACTCTGTCTTGCCACTTTGCTAACAACACTGCAGAGAGCCCATTTGAATATATTTGCTCATGTGTTATGTGAAGCAGTTTTGTCAAACTCCAAGAGGAGTTATGGACATTTCAGCCTCATTGAGACCAGAGGAAAAGAGTGCCTATGAAAATTTCACCTTAGTATGGGCAAATAAATAAATATAAATATGCACATATATCTCTCTATATACAGACACATATGTGTATAGATACATGTATATTACTTTGCACTCATTTTAGGTCTGCATTTTATGCCTATTATAAAGAATAAAAGCAAGCAAGAATAAGAATATTCAATGTAAAAAGTAAACATAGCTGCAGAGGCTAACATTATCCTGTTGCACTGAATAGAAGATATGACTTCCAATGGTGACAGCCTGATATTAGAAAGAAGAGTTTCATAAAGGTAAACCCTATGATATCTGTGAAATGAGATTTCTGATCTAGATTAGTGGCTTTAAAACTTGTTTTTCCAAACATGTTTTACACAGAAGTCCATCTATCAACAGAGCAAAGAATAGCATCTGTGATCACCAGGTAGGCTAGATAGTTTTATATAGTCCTTTGTTCTTCAGGGGAATTTTGCCTACTAAGCTTGTTATAACTATACTCAGAAACCATGCTCAGAAATATAATACTTATTTTAGCTAGTTCCTTAGCAATATTATTCATGAAACTTTGGGAGTTGCTGTGCTGCTCAATCTCATATGCTAAAAATACATACAAATTAATAACAGAAAAATACGGCCATGCACCACCTAAAATAATGTCATGAACCACCACAGCATGCATACTATACTTTGAGAGATATTCATTCATGTGAGAGTTAGCTATTACTTTATTTTCAAGATTTCCTTTTCAAGACTTGGACATATGGCCAAAGAGAGTGAGAAACTTGATCTAAGTCAGACATTGCAGAATGGAGACAAGAACCTACAATCTGGATTTCTGGATTTGTGTTTCCATTAGGTAGTCTCCTAAAATACTTGTTTGTTGAAGCCTAATTTAGAACCTTGATGCAAATTCACCAGAGTAACACTGTGATGCCCTGAAGCAACCTTGTTTTCCCACCCTGGTTGCTCTATTGCTTTACCCAGGGAACTTCAAAGACAGCCTTTCCCTCCTAAAACATGCCAGAGGGTGCACACCTGGCATGCCCTAGGTATGAACCATGCTCAGTGTGACTGCAGGAGCTCCAGCCAAGATGGAATGGGACAGGAGGGTAGAGATATTTGGGGCTGTAAACACTGTCTTCTCTTTGGAGCATTTTCTGGAAATTGTCTGACCCTGTTTTGTCCTCTCCTAACCAAACACTCTGAAATATATCAAGTCTTTTGGAAATTTTTACCAACCATCTCCAAACATTTAAGATATCTTTATCTTCTATGATTTATTTAAAAAAAACCAATAATACCTAAAGACTCCCTAATTGAGTAATAATAAAATGAAAATGTGTTGGGCATGATGGCATACATCTGTATTTGGGAGGCTGAGATAAAAAGATCGCAGGTTCAAGGCCAGCCTCAGCAACTTAGTTAGACCCTCAGAAACTTAGTGAAATCCTGTTTCAAGAAAAAAAATTAAAAATAACTGGGGATATAGTTCAGAGGCAGACTGTCCCTGAGTTCAATCCCTGGTACCAAATAAAAAATAAAATAATCAAATAAAAATGCCTATAATGGGAGTTTGGGGCCCTACAGAAGTAGCAATAGAGCAGACAGTTCTGTGATGAATCTTCTCCTCTAAGTATCAGCCTTAAAAGCCAACTAAGAGTTGAGGATATTTCAGTAGAAATATGCCATTTTACCTTTCCAGCATCCCCCCTTCTTAATTCTGTTTAACAACACCCTGGACTTTCTTGGGGGAAAGCTTTCAGTACAAATTGCTTGACTGGGATTGACTCCCAAACCCCTGCCCTCTTTCCAAGGACAGTCAGATGGCCTAGGTCTGACCAATCAGATCGTTGAAACCCGTTTGTTACAGTGATTAGTCCTGAGAGAAGTGCATGGACCAATTCAGATAAATGAGACTCAGTGATGAGGATGTTGTTAGCACCATTGGGAAAGAGGAGCTTTTTTTCCCACAAGCATTATCAGCTATGAGGACATTGGCTGCCTCCACTACTGGAATCAGGGAAGGGGGTCCCCAGACAATGGAGCCGGCGCAAGAGAAGCCAGACCTGTGAGATGAAGAGAGGGGCACTGGACTGGCACTTTTTTTGAGGGGGGATGCTAGGAAATGAACCCAAGGGCATTATACTTCCAAACTACAACCCCAGCCCTTTTTTATTTTATTTATTTATTTGCGGCACTGGGGATTGAACTCAGGGGCATTCTACCTCTGAGCTATACCCCCAGTCCTATTTTTTATTCTTTATTTTGAAACAGGGTCTCACTAAGTTGCGGAGTGCCTCACAGGTAGCTGAGGCTGGCCGCGAACCTGGATCCTCCGGTCTCAGCCTCCCAAATGCTGGGATTACAAGTGTGCGCCACCATGCCTGGCCCTTTTTTATTTTGAAACAGAGTCTCACTAGGTTGCTGAGCATCTTGCTAAGTTGCTGAAGCCATCTTAGAACCTGTGATCCTCTTATCTCAGCCTCCCAAGTACTGGGGTTACAGAAATGTGCCACTGGGCCTGGCTCTGGGTAGCCTGTTTAACCCCCTAGGTACACCTGAAGCCAAATATTCCCGAATTTTTAATTTATATTAGGTGACAAAAGTCCTTCTTCAGTTTAAGCCAGTTTGAATTAGAGCATTTTCTACCTGCGGACAAAAAGAGCCCTGTTTCTGTAGTCTGAGCCATACATGACATTCTGGTTTCAAACAGAGGCAACAGGGAAAAGCAAAAAGAGAGGTGGTCATTGTGAAGTGGCAGTAGGAGGTGGTCAGGTGCCAATTTCCTATCTCACTTATCGGTGTGGCCTTGACCAGTGAGTTAAACTCCCAGAGCCTAAGTTTCCTTACCCACAAAGTAAAGGAACTAGACAATCAGTTGTTCTCAGACAGAACTCTGTAGAGCTCTGAAGGGCCTCAGGCAAGGGGAAGGTCATGGGATCCAGGCTCCCACACTTCCTGCAGGACCAGCTCTCATCTTATCTCTATTATACTCCAGACTCTCTTCCAAGGTTTTAGTGGAAGAATGGGCCTCACTGTTAAAAGGGACTAGCTGCCCGGTCCAGTGCATTTATACTGAAGTCTACATTGAGTCAAGGCTCAGCCGGGACCCAGTGAGAATATAGTGCCTGCTTAATATTTTCAACTTTATGTTAGGAGTTGGTCAGAAGCCCAGGTCAAGAACTCAATTCCTGGAGGGGTTATTAGCTCTCCAAAGGCATAAACAATTGTTAATAGCTATGATCTGCATCCCTAATTGGCCTCAGAGATGCTGGTCATTGGTTACACAGAGGGCTGGGGATAGGAATATGGAAGGTTTCAGATCGTCATTAGCATGCCTTAGATGCCAGCACAAACACTACTGGCAACCTCTTCCTACCTAGAAAACAGAGGGCTGTGCGCTGGAGGTTTGTTGTTTTCTTTTCTTTCTTAAGACAATGCAATCATTGCAGAAAAAGCTGAGGAAACACAGAACACTGGTACCTCCAGCGGCTGATATGTTTCCACAGTGCTCCAAATTTGTATGGATTTGCCTCTCCTTATAGAGACAACATGTATGTTGTAGTGAATATTGGATGACAGACAGAATAATCCTTATGAGCTCATATATAAGTATTTTATGGGACTATACATCATTATGATTATATTAAAAATAGAAGCTGGGCATGGTGGCATATGCCTGTAATCCCAGTACTTGGGAGGCTCAGACAGGAGGATTGAAGGTTTCAGGCCAGCCTCAGCAACTTAGTGAGACCTTGTTTCAAGATAAAAAATAAAATAGGGCGTAGAGCTTGGAGGTGTAGTTCAGAAGTAGAATGCCCCTGGGCTCAATCTCCAACACCAAAAGAAAAAAAAAAAGAATAAATATCAGAAAATTGCATTGTTCATAAATTCAGTGTTCCAAAATTTCAAGAAATATATCTTAAAACATAAATTTTAAGCTGGATGTGGTGGCTCACAGCTGTAATCCCAGTACTTGGGAGGCTGAAATAGGAGGACCACAGGTTTAAAGCCAGCCTCAGCAACTTAATGAGACCCTGTTTCAAAGTAAAAAATAAAAAGGGCTAGCTAGGACTAGGAGTATAACCCAAAGATATAATGCCCTTGGTCAATCCCCAGTACCATAAAAAAAAAAAAAAAAGATTAACACCAATTACCAGAATGTGTCACCTACTACGATAGTCAAAACAATTTTCTTTGCTTTATTTCAGGTAAAAATTGCAAATGGAACTAAAGTCTGTATAATAAATGCATGTTCCAAGAATAATGTTGATCTTGCCAACAGTAGCTGAATACTTAATATACTTTAACAAACATGCTGAAAGATAATAAAATGATGATAAAAACTATTTTTATTTTTTCCCTTGTAGTCTCTGGATAACTAGGAATTTTCTCACTAGAGAATTTTCTCTAGTGAAAAATTTTCTCTAGAATTTTCTAACTAGAGAGTTATTTTTCCATCTGGTTTCATGGCCAGCCTCAGCTACTTAGTGAGGCCCTCTGCAACTTAGTGAGACCCTGTTTCAAAATAAAGAATAAAAAATAGGAATGGAGGTATAGTTCGGAGGTAGAATGCCCCTGAGTTCAATCCTCAGTATTGAAAAAAAAAAGAGCTATTTTTTCCAAGGATATATAATTCAGGCAATTTATTATTTTTATCTTTAATTTTAATATGCTTTTATATAATTTATATTAATATAAACATTAAAACATATACTTAAAATTTTTTTGTGTGGTACTAGAGATGGAGCTCAGGGGAATTCTACCTCTGAGGTATACCCTCACCCCATTTTTTATTTTTTGTTTTGAAACAGGGTCTTGCTAGGTTGCTGAGAGTCTCACTACATGGTTAAGGTTGTCCTTGAACCTATAATCCTCCCATACAGGTGTGTACCAACACACCTGGCTTAAAACAGATATCTTGAAGCTTAACTTATCTTGTTTATTAATTTATGATTCCTGTCACTTTGTTGACATGTGCTATAAATATGCAAAACCAGGAGAGGGGACAGGGTGGTTGATCTTAGGTGAAGGCAACAATCAGACCAGGTAGAGTGGAGGCTGAGCACAAAGGCAGGAAACAAAGAGTAGGCAAAGGTTAGCCGAGGGCAAGTTCTGAGTGTGTCAGAGCACGGTTTTGGATTTGGAAGAAAGTAGTGGCCCAGAGGATCCAAATTGGGAAACACAGATGGTTTCAAGATTAAACCAAGTCAGGAGGGTGAGGCACAAGCTAGGCAGAAGTATCTGTCAATGCCAGGATAAAAGATTCAGATTTCTCAGATGACGGGAGTTTCAGACAGCACCTTGGATAGCTCCTCAGACAAGAGGTGCTTTCAGAAAGGAAAGACCCTGAGAAATGAAGAAGTATGTCTTTGTCTTCTAAGCTCTGGATCTCAGCGCTGGCACCATACTTTGACAGAATGAACTTGGTCCCTGGAGCTTATGGAATCCAGTTACACGATGTTCCACTTCAGGGTTTGACTCAAAGCTCTAGGTGAAAGGCTCTTTGGTGAAGGGGGTAGTGGGAGGAGGAGAGGACTATCTTCCCACACCCCAGGTCATGTGTTCAGAAGCCTCTTCCCAGCTAGGTATAGTGTCACATGCTGTAATTGCAGTTCTTGGGAGGTTGAGACAAGAGGATCGCAGGTTAGAGATCAGCCTCAGCAATTTAGTAAGATTCTACTTCAAAATAAAATATAAAAAGGACTGAGAGTGAAGTTTGGAGGTAGAATGTCCCTAGGTTCAATCACCAGTACACACACACACACACACACACACACACACACACACACACACACACAAAAGCTTCGTCCTACTTATTAGGACACCCCCCAGATCTTTTTATTTTTTGTTTTGAAACTGGTTCTTGCTAGGTTGCTGAGAGTCTCACTAAGTTGCTGAGGCTGTTCTCAAACCTGCAATCCTGTCTGAGTCTTCTAAGTACTAGGATTATAGGCATGTGTCACCATGCTTGGCTTGTGCCTTTAATTTCTTACTGTCCATCCTGGTCACTTACATTTGGAGATTAGAAAGAGTAGGATAAGAAAATTATATATATAGTTATAAAAGTGCAACAACTTTGGAAAACAGTATGGAGGATCTTCAGACGAATGGGAATGAACCTACCATATGACCCAGCAATACCACTTTTTGGGACCTACCCAAAAGAATGGAAACCAAATTATCAGACCAATGCATGTGTGTCTATGTATATAGCCGCACAATTCACAATTGCCAAACTATAGAAGCAGCCAAGATGTCCATCAACAGATGAATGGATTACAAAACTATGGGATATGTCCACAATGGAATTTTACTCAGTCATAAAGAAGAACAAAATCATGTCATTTGCAGGGAAATGGATGGAACTGGAAAACATTATGTTAAGTAAGGTCAGTCAATCACAAAAAGTAAAAAATTGTATGCTCTCCCTAATATGCGGAAGCTAGGGAGAAAGTGTGTCATAAGAGGGGCTCTAGACAAGGAAGGAGAAACTTTAGATGAGCAAAGAAGGTGACTTAACTGAAGGTGATGGGGGAGGGGAGGGAAATACCCTAATGTACATGATGTAGTTTCACAAACATATCAAAAGTTAATCACTAAACTGAACATGAGAAGGAGGGAGGGGAGAAGGCATTGGGAGGGATTAGGGAAGGGTTAAATGAGAGATATGTGCATGTATGCCTCTACCAACTTGTACCTAACAAGGATGTATGATTATAATGCACCAATAAAAAAAGAAAACTATATATATAGTTAAAAATTATATTAAATTATAAATAATATACAAATGAATGTTATGTATAATATAATTATACATTTTATATATAAACTATATATAATTTTCTTATCCTACTTCCTTATATGTTTAAAATTATATATAAGTAAAAAATAATTATTATTGTTATTTTGGTACTAGGGATTGAACTCAGGGGCAGTCTACCTCTGAGTTACACCCCTAGACATTTTCATTTGAAACAGGGTCTTGCTAAGTTGCTGAGGTTCTTGCTCAATTGCTGAGGCTGACCTCAAACCTGCAATCCTCCTGTCAACCTCCCAAGTACTGGAATTACTGGCATGCACCACTGTGCCCAGCAGAAAATTGTATATTTATTAGATGTAATAGAGTTTTATATTGAAACAAGTTCAATTTTCATTACTACAACTTTAGGTAAAGTTCATGATAATAAAAATCCCAAAGTGTGACAGCCTTGTAGGCATCTGTTGCCAGAATTTCCCATTCCTCTGACCAAGCCTACCACCAGTGGAGAAAAGTTGCCTTCAGGAGATATCACTGATAGAGCTTAATGTCCCCTGAGTTCAAAGACATATTATTTATCTCACAGTTCCTTGGATGTATTTGCCTTATGGTATCAGTGGATTATCAGAGAAACTGGAAAACAAAACTCATTCCAAATGGCTGATTCACTGAATTGAAAAACACTACATTTGACTAGGACATGGGAGAGGAACACATGTGAGTGGAAAGAAGGCTGGTCATGGGGCGAGGAGGGAACAGAGACGAGAACCACTGGGGGCACCTGTCCAGGGTGTGAGTCTGGTTGTGTGGTACCAAGGACATGATGACGTGGTGTCATTCATTCATATTGAGCATCTACTCAGTACTAGGGACTGCTCCAAGGTCTGGACATATAAACAAAATAGATCTTTATTGCATGATTTTATCTTTTCTGGCAATCTTAAGTCAGGCCCCCTTGAGTGAGAGCCGACTGGGACAACAGCCATGAGACAATATAAGGGGGTGGCAAAATCAGAGAGGGGATGTCAGACCTGGCCATGGGGGACATGTAGGCCCTGGGTGAGATTAGGGGCAGGAGCCTCCCACTTCATGAGGACCAGCCTTGCAGTATATAAACTGTAAAGTAACCACAGATGGGAAGAACCTTCTGATGGTATTTGGAGGCCATGTAGGACTAGGGGTGACACAGGTGATACCCAGTTGGGTTTCTCTGAGATTGTAAAATATTGACATTAGAGAAGACCTGAAAAGTCATTGAGTCCTACTCCTTCTCTCAACTGTTCCTGAGTCCCTCAGCTTATCATCATCCAAGCCAGAACTTGCTGTTCCTTACTGGGATGGAAGCAAGAGGTTTCCCTTTGTGGCTTTCAGTGTGTGTGTGTGTGTGTGTGTGTGTGTGTGTGTGTGTGTGTGTGTTATTAGGAGTTGAACCTAGAGGTGTTCTATCTCCAAGCTACAATCTCAGCCCATTTTATTTTCTATTTTGAATAAGGGTCTCACTAAGTTGGCTGAAGCTAGCCTCAAACCTGTGATCCTCCTCTCTCAGCCTTTCAAGCACTGGGATTACAGACTTATGTCAGTCACAGTGGCCAGCACAACTTTCACATATAAACTGTAGTTGGTTAAAGACTATCCTTGATGACAATAGCTAATTGCACTACATTAATCAATAAATACCTGAGGCATTACAGGGCAATCATATTGCTTTTTCCCCTCGGTCTCTGATAGGGTGGCTTTGACTTGTGATAAGGGGTAGAAGAAAGAGGAAATCACTTGTAAAGACAGAAAGAGAAATGTAGCCAAGGGGATGGAATGCAGGGCTCCACGTGGAGTGCTGCTTCCTTCAGTGTGAATTAGCATCCTGTCTTCAGCTGCAACTCTCTCTGGCATGAGACTGTTATTGTCCTTTAATAGAACAGACGGTCATTAAGTGATTGATCAAAAAGGACTGTTTTGGCTCAGGAGACATCATATCCACGCAACACACACACACACACACACACACACACACACACACACACACACAAACCCACTGAACTATGGAGACCTTTTATGCCTTTGACTACAGAATAAACCACACTTTAAAAAAAATACTGAGCTGGGCGTGGTGGCACACGCTTGTAATCCCAGCACTTGGGAGGCTGAGACTGGAGGATCCGGGTTCACGGCCAGCCTCAGCTACTTAGTGAGGCCCTCTGCAACTTAGTGAGACCCTGTTTCCAAATAAAGAATAAAAAAAAAAATAGGACTGGGGATATAGCCTGGAGGTAATGCCCCTGAGTTCAATTCCCAGTACCACACACACACACACACACAAAATAAATAAATAAATAAAATACTGTATACATACAAAGCACGAATTATTACAATAAAAAAAGAATGAATCTTCAAATAAAAATAGATATAGGGAAAATTTCTCTTAAATATTCATCTGTTTTCTAACATAGAAAATATTCATCTATTGTTACTAATCTAAAGCCTTAGTACACTGACTACATCTTGACTCAATACATGCTTTGTTTCTACAAAAAAAAAAAGAAAAAAAAAAAGAAAATACTGACTGAGCATGGTGGCACACACTTGCAATTTCAGCAGTTGGGAGGCAAAAACAGGAGGATCTCAGTTTTGTGACCAGCCTCAGCAACTTAGTGAGGCCCTCCACAACTTAGTGAGAATCTCTTTCAAAATAAAATAGAGCCGGGCGTGGTGGCGCACGCTTGTAATCCCAGCATTCGGGAGGCTGAGACCAGGGGATCCGGGTTCGCGGCCAGCCTCAGCTACCTAGTGAGGCACTCCGCAACTTAGTTAGACTCGGTTTCAAAATAAAGAATAAAAAATAGGGCTGGGGGTATAGCTCGGAGGTAGAATGCCCCTGAGTTCAATCCCCAGTACCAAAACAAAACAAAACAAAACAAAACAAAAAAAAAAATAGAGCTGGGGGGTATATCTCAGAGGTAGAATACTCCTGGGTTCAATCCTCAGTACTACAAACAAAAGAAAGCAAAACAAAACACAAAACTGAGAGGAGAACTATTTTCCAAAAATTAAGTTCAAAACTAAAATTAGAGAATCTCATAGATATACACTTTTAAATAAAAATATTGAATCACATTCTTTACTGCTAAACCATCAAGGGCATAAAATGCGAATATAAAGAGAGAGGGGAAGGAAGTCATGGGCAAGCCAGCTATTTGTATATGAATATTGTACCTATTCCTGGGCCACTGCCTATTTCCAGTTTTCTAGTGGTCCTAGTGGCTATTCTGGATTCTTATTTATTCATAGAATTCAATGCTCCGTGGTTCCTTTTTGTCAATTCAATCTTTAGCAGGAGATTTGGGGAGCTAAAATAAACATATTTTGAAATTTCATGATGGCAGTGTCTTCTAGAACATTCCTATTTTATCTTTAAATTTTTTTTTTTTTTTTTGGTTAACATTTTCAACATTCCTTTTGGAGGGCATTTATTAGAAAGTTCTGAGTTGCAGGTGGCATTGTCTTACAAGCCAAGATTGAACCAGGTAGAGGAAATTGCATCTTAAGCTTGCAGGTCTGAAAGAACTTTGCCTCTCTTCAAAGAAAAAACAACTTCCACAATTGGCACTGTTTTCTAACCAGCCATCCAACAGTAATTGTACCAAAGCTGACCCAACCCTGGGCTAAGTCACTTGCAACAGGCTCTTTAGGGTGCAAGAACTCTTGACTTTCAGATAGCGAGGAGCCCCCCCACATCTTTGAATTCTTGGATTAAAAGACAGGATTTATATAAGAAAAAAATATACCTCAATATCATTGGGAGGTTAAAGGACAGTAACATTGCAAATCAGAAACAATTGAGGTAAAAGCATTTAAAAAAAGTGACGAGAAACTATATTTTAATTCACTTTTATAATACATGAATTGCAGACTTCTATGGGAAATTTACAGTATACTGAAGCTTGGCTTTTGAAAGTAGTTTTGTTTTTTTTGTTAGAATTTTTTACCTAATGAATGTTGCATTTCAGAACAACTAAGAACTTTAATTCTTAGATCTTCAGTTCGTATAGAGTTGCTACTCACACTATCTTATTTGAGCTTAACAACAATCATTTGAAGTAGCTATTATCCCAAGTTTTACATATCTTAACACTTCATGTTCAGTAGCAAGAGGCAAGATGAGACAGGCATGGTGATGCACACCATTGTGTACTTGGGAGGCAGAGACAGGAGGATCGCAGGTTCGAGGACAGCCTCAGTAATATAGTGAGACTCTCAGCAACCTAGTCATACCCTGTTTCAAAACAAATTAAATAAATAAACAAATAAGGGCTGAGGGAGTATAGCTCAGAGGTAGAATGCCCTTGGGTTTAATCCTATGAGAAAGGAAAAAAGAGGGAAGAAAGGAAGGAAGGAAGGAAGGAAGGAAGGAAGGAAGGAAGGAAGGAAGGAAGGAAGGAAGGAAGGGAGGGGAAAAATGAAGTAAGATGGAATGTCCTGTAAACTTTTACCTCTTCTCTTTTAATTTGCCTGTCCTTTAGGCTTAAACACACCATATCATGGACTTCCCAGAGCTGTGACAGTCTGGTACATCCAGGAAGAATACCTTTTATTGTGATTGGAAATGAGATTGTCACAGGTAAGAACATCTGGCACAGCTGATGATAAGTATTAGGTGAATCCATTTTAGTTAGTTAGACTCCTTCTTAGGAGGAGGTTTTTGCTTTAAGAGGCCTTGTCAGAAAAAGATAACTGATTGAACTGTTTTTCTCTTGGTATATTGGGCCTGGAGCTAATTCATGTGATTGACATGGGGCCTCCAATTTGCTAAACCTATCAATAAGCTTTTATACCCTTTGGGAGACTGGAGTCTTGGAGTCTCCAAGAAACTTGGGAGAACTGAAGACTAGAAAGAAAGGCTCGTTGTTTTTTAAGGGTTTTTAATTTGTCCCTAAATTTTATTTTTGTTTGTTGATTTGTTGAAATGTTAGGTGTACACACACACACACACACACACACACACACACACACACACACACTGTACTAGAGACATATTCACAATATGGAAATTGGAGTTATGTTTCTATTGTCCTGATTACACTTTTCTGCATGGAAACCTGGCAAACCAAGCTATAAAAGTAAGGTCTAACAATCTCATCGCATCCAAGGGGCAGGAGAGGACAGTCCCTTCCTGGGCATCAATCACAATGACACATAAAAAGCTCAAGTCAGCTCTCTACTTGCTGCTTTGGCCATTCCCTCCTCCTCCAGCAAGCGTCCTGTGGCTTTCCATTGCTCTCAAGCCCAAGATAAACATCCTCAAGACCTGATTTATCATCTATCAGTACACCAAACCACATTACCTCATTTTCCCGCCTCCTCCTACTCCCAAAGTAATTCTCAGGCCTGGTCTGCCTTGCCTGTTGTCTCACCAAGCCTTTCCTCTCCATTGAGCAAACATCTGAGAGTACCTCTTCCGTCAGGTTCTCAAAAATAAACAACAACAGCAATAATGACAAAACTCCAAAAACCTCTCTGCTCTATTTGGCTCAACAAAAATGCATGAAGAGGCCTACCTCAATGAGCTACAGTCTCCTGTGGAAGTATTATGTTCAAAGAATACCTCAGCCAAGGTACCTAACCAGACCAGTGAGCCCAAATCTCTGTTCATTTAACACCAAATAAGGGGCTGGTTAATATAGCTCAGTGGTAGAACACTAGTCCAGCATGTGCAAGGACCTGGGTTCCATCCCCAGCATGATAAACAAAACAAAACACCCCAAACCACCAAGTACTGTCCTCATTCCTTGTGTTCAATGTAAATACTCAAGAGGATTTTTTAAATCTTAGGTGTTTCCACACTATTTTTTTTTTAAATAGGAACTAGACCTGTTTTGGAATTAAAGCCTTTCTGACCACTTAGAAACTTAGCAATATTTTCCATTCCTCGATGTTCAGTTTGCATTTGGCCACAAGACACAGTTTAGCTGTTGGCTGCCAAGTCACACAGATTGGCAATGACACATGGAAACCTAGGAAACCGACTGTGTAAACAAACAATACTCCCAAACACTCATGCAACCCAACCAACCGGGCCTGTGAGCTCTGTCATTGCAGACAAGGCAAATTTTCTTCCTTTTATCTAATAAAGGGCCTTAAAAATAAAAGAAAAAGAAAGAAAGAAAAAATCAGGCAATAGGAAAATGATTAAATAGGTTATGGTCCCAATGACAGACTGTTTGGCAAATATTACAAAGAATGAGATGACTCTATATTGACTTGGAAATGTGTCATATATATGAGTGTGTGTATATATGTACGGTGTGTGTTTAAAGCCACAGCACATAAAAAGCATATCCATACTATTAAAAACGTTGAAAATAAGAACTTATGTTTCTACATATATAGAGCAATTGTGGAAACATGTATACAGTGTACTACAGTAATAACATTGGTTACCTCAAGAAGAAGGAATAGGAAGATTAAGAAGGACTAGGAAGATTAACTAGTCACTTATATTTTTCTGTATTAATTGAATTGTCTTAAAAACATGAACGTTTTGGTCATGTAAAATAACCAACATTGAAAGAAGTTCCCCTGTGCCCTTTCAATCTCTCCATCTCTATAACATTTACCTTGGCAGATGTTCTGTGAACAATTGGGTGCATGATATAATTTGGCTATTATAAAAAATAAATAAATAAAATAACCAATGTTGAGGGCTGGGGATATAGCTCAGTGGTAAAGGTCTAGCCTAGTATGCTTGAGGCCCTGGGTTCAATCCCCATCACCACAAAAACAAAAGAAACAGTAGTGTATTAGAGCCAACACATGATCCTGGGAAAGTACTCTCCATCCTACAAACTGAGTAAATTTGAAATGTTTCAGCATATACAAAGTAAATAAGAGCAATAGTTAGCAACAACACTTGCAATTGCATAACATCTAACAACTAAGATGCTCTGTTTGCAGGCAGACAAACCTCCCCCCAGGTTTAATCTGCTGCAGCTGCACAAGCTCCCACTCAGCCAGATAAGGGGCAGGTGTGGTTTGCTTGTGTTGGGGAAAGGCCCAGGGCACACCTGTCAGATGACTTTCCCAAGGTCGCAGGTGAGCCCTGGATCTCAGGGAGGTCCTCTGAAACTCACCCATCTGCCTGTCCATGCTGGGGCTCTGGTTTGTAAAGGGCAGATTTATTATGACATCTGTGAATAAACAAGTAGCCATTTTCTTGTCCAAACCCCAGAAGGGGCCATTAAGTAAATGTGCAGTTGAGGACCAATTAGTCGAGTGTGGAGGCTAGCCAGAGAACAAACCCTTTGGCTTTGATTCATGAAGCTCTAGCAGCAGACCACCCACAATGCATGCTCAAGGACCATGTGTGTTCATCAACAAAACAATACCCTCTGAAATTCTAGGGCTGCTTATATTCATGGTACTCTGCTGGGTGGCTGGCTCAGTAGGGGAGGAGAATAGTTAATGTCATTCTTATAACAGCATGTAATATGTTGTGAATTTGTTCCCTGAATAGGCCCTTTGAGAGCTTCTTGTCTTAATATCATAAAATCCTCTTAGATCTATGTGTTGTGCATAAAAGTCTATGCCAGCGTGACTCACTCTTTCAGTTCTGCTAACAGTGGCGGGTGAGGGGGTCCCCTGCCCATGGCAACTTGGGTCTTTTGGTTTGGAGTGGTCAAGTAAAGCAAGGTGTGTTACCAGTGGGTGGACATCAGAAACTGAGAGATGGTGACTATGCCTCAAACACAAAGCACACCAGCCAAGGAGATGCCGCAGTAGGACTCATTCTGGAAGACAGCTCCCTCTGTGCTACCCTGGGGTCTTGGGATTCCCAGAAGGACAGTTGTAGGGGTTGAAGATCAACTGGAGCTGGGTACCTGAGGCAGTTTGGGTTTGCTCAGGGGAATCTAACCGCCCTCTTCCTAAGGAGTAGTATTCCTAAAGATAGAAGTAGATCTATCCTTAAAAATTCTGGAGTCACCCAGTTAGAATGGCAATCATCAAAAACTGCACTGAGATGCCATCTCACTCCAGTTAGAATGGCAATCATCAAGAACACAAATAATAAAAAATGCTGGTGAGGATGTGGGGAAAAAGGAATGCTTATGCATTGTTGGTGGGATTGTAAATTAGTACAACCACTATGGAAATCATTATGGAGTTCCTCAAAAGACTAGGAATGGAACCACCATATGACCCAGCTGTAACACTCCTTGGTATCTTTCCAAAAGAATTAAAGTCAGAATATTATAGTGACACATGCATACCCATTTCTATAGCAGCATGATTCAAAATAGCCAAGTTACAGAACCAGCCTAGGTGTCCCTCAGTAGTTGAATGCATTGAGAAAATGTTTTGGTCACGTGTGGTGTTGCACACCTGTAATTCTAGTACTTGGGAGGTTGAGACAGGAGGATTTCAGGTTTGAGACCAGCTTCAGCAATTTATGAGACTCTCAGCAACTTAGCAAGACCCTATTTCAAAACAAAAAAAATAGTGGAAAGAGATCGGGGAAAAGAGAAGAGGAGGGAAAGGGGAGGTATGAGGAAGGACACAGACCAAATGGTGTTACATGCATAAAGGAGTGCATCACTATGGGTCTATCATGCACAATTACATTGCACCAATTATATATATATATATTAAAATAATGTAATATAAAATATATATAAAATACAATTACATTGCACCAATTATATATATATTAAAATAATATAATATAAAATATATATAAAATACAATTACATTGCACCAATTATATATATATATTAAAATAATATAATATAAAATATATATAAAATACAATTACATTGCACCAATTATATATATATATTAAAATAATGTAATATAAAATATATATAAAATACAATTACATTGCACCAATAATATATATTAAAATAATATTAATATAATATATATAATATAAATAAATACTATAAAATAATATAATAATATAATTAAAATAATATATATTAAAAACTCTGGAGTCTTGAAAAGCCTAGAGATATGAGATTATGTGGCCTTGGGATGGGGATTTTTGTTGGCAGGACATAGTAGGTTGTATGACAGGCGACTTAGCTACCTGTTGTTTCTTAATCAATAACATAAAATAGTATGCAGGTACTTACAAATATGACTGAGGGAAAACATGAGCACTCTGAAGGGGAGAGTTTTCAGACTAAGGGTAAATAAGGTAACAGTGTTTGCTCATAGGAGGCCAAGTTAGATGATCTAGATCAAGTTTGTTTTGCAATGGTAAATTGAGCCCTAATTGTCTCAATCCCACAAATTGTGCATTATAGCAGTTAGTTCTTTTCTATTTCTAGATAAAAATTCTAAGCAGGATTGAATGGAGCTGGGTGTTGGCTGAGTTAAGTCAAGTCTCTAAAATCAATGAATTGATTCTGAGTCTCAAGGCACACACATATGCAAATGAAGTTTTCTCACTTGTGAATATTAGGTGCAATGTTGTGATCTCACACCTTGTGTTGTGTGGGTTCTGCTCTCACACCCACCTGCCTCTCTAGGAATAAATCCCTGGTTTTTATTTTGTTTTATTTTTCAAATAGACCAACACAGTCAAAGAACAGCTTGGCATTGACATCTCTAATTCACAGAATCCAGTAAGACAGTCTGGATGGCCCACACCTCTCAGAACATCCAAAGGGAAAGTGAGGACCAATTGTATATTCTATAAATTATATAAGATGGACATTTAATGCACACAGCACCAATGTAACATAGCTCCCGTCTTAACTTGAAATGAGAGAGAATTCAGAAATCATGATTCCTGATGCTCATTCCAAGCATTGGGGAAGCTATGCTGCCCAAATGATAGCATTTGGTCATTCAAATGTGGCCATTTTAATTATAACTAATTGAAATATAATACAATTAAATTCTGAGTCCCTTGGTCATGCTAGCCACATTTTAACTGCTCCATGGCCAGTGGTTACCATATTGAATAGCCCAGGTACACAACCTTTCTCTATCATCATAGAAAGTTCTATTGGACATCCCTGGTCTAGACAAACCTCAGACCTTTGTTGTTTGAATCATTCACTAAGAGCAATTAATTAAAGTGCCAAAGTAAGGTGGCAGGGAGGGGATAAACAAGGAGGGCTTTCCCTCTATTTTCCACCAGCCACCCCTTCATTCTTTGACATAGCACATTTATATTTTGATCTTACAAAAGGGCCAGGAAAAATGTAACTTGTGAAGCCCTCCCAACTCTACATTTTGGAGCCACTACAGACTATGAGAAAACTCAGAATCAATTAATCCAGTCCCCAAACAGAAAGATGATGGAATTTTTGTTGTGCTAATAGATCATCTACTATTTAATCTACTTCCTGATGCCAAAATATATTTTTATCCTTTTTCTTAGGTAAACAAAAAAGCATTGACCTGACATCTGAGTTCTTGTCCTCTAAGTGGTGACAGATTCTAAGGCCTGTCTTCCTGGAGTTTTACAGCCATATATGACAATCTCCAAGGGAATGCTCCGAGCTACTTTTGCTCTACCAAACTGCTCGGATCACTCTAAGCCTTGACACCTAGCTTAATAGGAAAGGCTGAGAGGTCTATTTTTAGAGAACAATCTGTTATTGAGACTCCCTCATGTCTCCCCTCAAGAGCGTAAGCATTCTCTTAGGCACTGAAGAAAACAGCCTGCCAGGAGCGAGCAATCCAAATTCAATAGGAGAGAGGCATCACATGGAGCCCAAGGAAGAGCATCCATCATCCAAAGGCACTTAAGAAAAAAGTTAGTCCCCAAAACAATCTAGCCCAGGATGAAGCAGAGTCTCTCCAATTGGAAAGGATAAATTGAATGCAATCTTGGAGTCATCCTACACTCCAAAGCTGGGCTCCCATCTCTAGATATAATGAGATGCTTTCCATGGCCATAGAATTGGTGATCATAGCCTAGAGAAGAGAGGCCTTAAGCATCTCCATTATTTTAACCAGAGCTGTCAGAGAGCCTGCATACCCAGGGCTTACTGAGAAGGGCCACAGCTGCCTGTAGGACTCCCACATGTCATCCCATCCCTGAGGCTGAGTTTGCAAATTCACTGGGCATCTTGAGGAGCACATGGTTCCTGGGGAGAGGTGATCCTCCAACCTGCCAGGACTATAATACACATTCTTCTATACCTTGGTTTTTTTTTTTTTGTTTGTTTTTTTTTTTTTACTTCTCAACGTATTCTGGAGATTTTTTTCCACATCAGAACTTGGTGATCTCTCTCACTCTTCTGCACATCCACTGTGTGGACAGACTACACCAAGTCTCCTCTGATGGGTGCATAGATTGCCTACAATATTTTTCTGCCACCATGAATAACCTTACATGTGTTATTTCATGCATGTAGGTCTATCTGTAGGACAGCTCTCTGAGCATGGCTGCTGGCTGTACCACAGAGCCCAGTGTCTGGAATCTTGGTAGATGTTGCCAAATTCCCCTCCAGTGGGTCATAAGCTTGTGCTTTCCTGTATGGCACCATGTATTATTTATCCTGTATGCCACCAATGCATTAATATGAATGTCTATTTCCTCACACTTTTCCATACCACATTCATCCCAGGAAGTTTATTGTACCCTAATGTTTGAGCAACATTTCTTAAAGTTTGTAAGAATCACCTGGGGGAATTTGTTTAAAAATGAAGGGTTTGGTGATTCACCCTGAGGCATTCTGATTCAGAAGTCTGGCTTAGAGCCTAGGAAGCTGAATTTTATTCTATTTTATTTTGTTTTTTTGTGGTACTAGGGATTGAACCCAGAGGCATTATACCTCTCAGATACAACAGTCCTTTTTATTTTCTATTTTAAAACAGGATCTCACTAAGTTGTGGAGGGCCTCCCTAAATTTCTGAGACTGGCTGCAAACCTGCAATCCTCCTGTCTCAGCCTCCCAAATCCTCAGACTACAAGTGTGAGCTACCATGCCTGTCTGGAAGTTCCATTTTAAACAAATAAGTCAGTGGCTCTGTATAGGTGATCTCAGGACCGATGGTTTTATAAGATATTTTGAGAGCTAGGGCATCCCTACTCAGCTGTAGACAGTAGTTTTTGCAGGCAGATCTGCAAAGGTAGTGGTGTGTAGTGGTTGGGGTCCTGGATTTGAATCCTAGCTTTATTGCTTGCCAGATATATACGGGCAAGATATTTCATCTCTGTGTGCTGCTTTTTTGTTTTTTGTCTGTAAACTGGGGCTAATAGTACAATTACTTTTAGGATGAAATGAGTTAAAAATTGTAAGCATTTTCAATAAGTTAGTCCTTGTAATTATTTTAAGTGTTTTCTTATATGGTAGAAACTGCTGGTTGTCTACTCCAATATGCATAGTCTTCATCTTCCATGGTAGCAGAACTCTTGATTTTTGGCTGGGCACAGCCACCCAGAATAAAGACTGTATTTCTCAGTCTCTTTTGCAGCTCTTTGTGGCTGGCCTGTGAGACACAGAAGGATGGACGACGTCATTCAGGGGATACAGTGCTAAAAGAAAATGCAGGGCTCTTGGTTGAAAAAGCAGGAAAAAGGTCCTATTAAAGGTATTAAATAGTTTTGTGTAATCCATTCATCTGTTGATGGGCATCTTGGATTACAAAACTATGGGATATGTACACAATGGAATTTTACACGGCCATAAAGAAGAACAAAATCATGTTATTTGCGGGGAAATGGATGGAACTGGAAAACATTATGCTAAGTGAGATTAGTCTGTCACAAAAAGTAAAAAAAAATCATATGCTCTCTCTAATATGTGGAAGCTAGGGAGAATTGGGATATAAGAGGGACTCTAGATGAAGAAGGAGAAACCTTAGATGAGCAAAGAAGGTGGCTTAACTCAGGGTGATGGGGGTGCACCCTAATGCACATGATGTACTTTCACAAACATATCAAAGTCAGTCACTAAACTGAACTTGAGAAGGAGGGAGAGAGAGGGAATGGGGTGGGAATTGGGGAAGGGTTAAATGAGAAATGTGTGCATGTATGCTTTTACCAACTTGTACCTAACAAAGATGTATGATTACAATGCACCAAAAAAAATAAAAAAAGGTATTAAATATGAGCTGGGTGTTGTGGTGCATGCCTGTAATCCCTCCCAGTACTTAGGAGGCTGAGATAGGAGGATCACAGGTTTGCATCCAGCCTCAGCTACTTAGTGAGGCCCTCCACAACTTAGTGAGACCCTGTTTCAAAATAAAGAATAAAAAATAGGTCTGTGGATGTAGCTTGGAGGTAGAATGCCCCTGGGTTCAATCCCCAGTACCAACCCCCCCCACCCAAATGGTATTAAATATGTAGCTCTTTCATTTCTTCTGGAATCTCTCTCTTGACCTGTCATGATGATTTTTATTTGCTGTTTTATTCTGCTCCTGCAAGAACACAGATACTGGTCCAGCTACTAGAGTCCCTCACTTCAAAGATTCAGCAAAGCAGCCCTCAGGATTGCTGGGATCCCCCTCCTGCCAAATGTCAGACCTCTGCTCAGTGCCCTGGTGCAGAGTGGGAAGCCAGGCTGGGCATTTCCTCTTCTCTCAGTCTTGCTGCCCCAACCACTGCAGACTGGTGACCTTGGGGGTATGGCAACCTTCACAAACCAGGACACTAGAGGCAGCTACATTGAAAGGGATCTGCTCATTCCAGTAATCTGTCTGCTTTGTTTGCTGTGGTGCTGGCAACTCAGGGTAGAGACCACCACCACCACTTGCCTGGCTCAAGATGCCATAGAACATGATTGCCTGACACCAACCCATTCTGGGCCCATGTGCTGAGGGACAGCTGGCCACAGCATTGCTATGTGGAGAAGACGGGGGAGGGGGGGGGCTGGGGAGTCCCAGAATGTCAAGAGGAAAGGGGCCAGCAGCACAGAGCTGGTTCCAGAGAGGTGACAGGGGGCAGAGGCTGGCACCCTGCATGAACTAGGGCTTCAAACCCCTGGCACATGCCCTTTGGTTCCATTGGACTTCACTTATGAAACAAATTCAAATATAATATATTAACAACTGTAAGATGGTGACTACCTGTTTCACTGCAATGTCACAGAGCCATTCCTGCACAGCAGCAAAAGTTTTATGTGCAACTCTAGGAAGATGTACTTAGAAATTATATTTACCTTCCATCTTCCTGCCTGAAATGCATTTATAGTGGCTGGAACATTTGCTCCAACTATCTGAGACATGAGGGTAAGGGTGACACCGTGGATATGGCTATGGCTTAGATATAGGAGGAGAGTGTCCTCCAGGGGTTCGTGTGTCGGGAGTTTGGGCCTCAGTGTCGCAGTACTGGGAGGTGATGTGGGGCCCAGAGGGAAGCAATTGGGTCATCAGGGTGCTGCCTTCAGAAAGAATTGACCTAGCTCTCTTGGGACCCTGGCTAGTTCTCAGAAAAGGTTTGGTATAAAAGAGCAAGCCTGGCCCCTGAGTCCCTTGTGCTTCCTGTCTCACCACGTCATGGCCCTGTCTCATGTGCACTCTCACCCCAATGCCATCCATCATTTTGTGATGTAACTAAAAAGGTCCTCACCAGGCGTTGTACTGATGGCACAACTTGATCTTGGACTTTCAACTCCCAGAACTATGAACAAGACAAACCTCTTTTCTTTATAAAGTACCCAGCAAAGGAAAACAGTCAAACACAGATGGCAAAGTGCAAGGTAGACAGAACTTGCATCTCATGGGATTAAATTAAAAATATTCTGCAGAGCAAAGGAAACAATTAAGAGCATGAAGAAAGCCTATAGAATGGTAGAAAATCTTTGCCAGCTACTTTTCTGACAGAGGATTAATATCTCGAATATATAAAACTCAAAAAACTTAACACCCCAAGCCCCCCAATAGCCAAATTAATAAATGAACAAACTAAATGGACATTTCCCCAAAGAAGAAATATAAATGACCAACAAATATATAAAAAAAATTCAACATCTTTAGCAATCAGGGAAATAAAAATCAAAACTACACTGAAATTTCACCTCACTCCAGTGAGAATGGCAATCATCAAGAATACAAATAATAATAAATGCTGGTAAGGATATAGAGAAGAAGGAACACTTATACACTTTTGGTGGGGTTATAAAGTAGTACAACCACTATGGAAATAAGTATGCAGATTCCTCAAAAGGGTAGGAACGAAAACACCATACAACCCAGCCATACCACTCCTCAGTATCGATCCAAAAGAACAAAAGTCAGCATACTGTAGTTTATAAATACATGCATACTCATGTTTATAGCAGCACAATATGCAAAAGCCAAGTTATGGAACCAATGTAGGCATCTGTCAACAAGTGAATAGATAAAGAAAATGTGGTATAAACATACAATGGAGTTTTACTTAGCCATAAAGAAAAATAAAATTATGCCATTGGCTGGAAAATGGATGGAACTGGAGAACATCAGATGAGACTGGGAAAGTCAAGGTCATATGTTTTCTTTCATATGTGGAATCTTGAGTGAAAAAGGGGAAAAAAGGAGATCTCATGAAAATAGAAGGGAGACCAGATGAGTAGAGGAAGTGGGTCAGGGATAGGGAGGAGGGGAAGGAAAGCCGAGGTACTGAGGAATAAAATTGACCAAATTACATTATATGCATATACAAGTATATTATAACGAGTCCCACGATGTGTATAATTATAATATACCAAAATTTAAAAAAAGAAGGAGCCTATGTCCCAAACAACATCCTTCGGTTTAAAGCAAAGAAGGCCAGGGTTCTTACACTGGTGTCTAGGGGTTGGTTTCAGAGTTCACAGTATACAAACCATTATGTATTGGAGTATTTTTCTAGGGAGAACGTCTATGGTTTTTAACAAATTCCCCAAAGGGCTAATGGTCCCAAGAGTTTGGGAAACATGGCTATGAGGACTGAGCTTTGAACAGCTGCACACAGAGTTCTCTCTGGCTGTTTACATGATAAAGTAATAACAGGCACTAACCAGATCAGTGTAAGATGTAGAGAAAGACGGGAGAGACATCAACAGGACTAGAATTGGTGAAAGATGGGAGTGTGGTCATGCCAGAAGGAAAATTTTAAATATTTATTTATTATTATAATTGTTAACAGATATTAATTGTAAAAATTAATAAGTTTTACTGTGGTGTTTCAATGCAGGCGATTCCAAGCTTTGATTGTGTCCACCAGGAGGGAAATTCTAACCCTGTCGTTCCCACCACTGTCTTGGTGAAACGAGACTCATGGTTTATACTAGGACTATAAACAAGTTCCACTTGATCACTACAGGCATACCTCAGAGATACTGTGGACTCAGTTCAAGCTCAGTAAAGTGAATATCATAATAATATGATTCACATGAAATTTTTGGTTTCCTAGCACATATAAAAGTTATATCTGAGCTGGGTGTGGTGAGGCCCTCCACAACTTAGTGAGACCCTGTTTTAAAATAAAGAATAAAAATTAGAACTGGGGGTGTAACTTGGAGGTAGAATGTCCCTGGGTTTCATCCCCAGTACCGCAAAAAAAAAAAAAAAAGTTATATCTGCACTAATAGAGTCTATTAAGTCTGTAGAATCATTATGTCTAAAAATAAAAATATCATTATATCCAAAAAAACTAATGTTTTAAAATACATTTATTGAAATACATTACATACAATACATGAAATATTAATACATTTAAAATACATTTATTGAAATCATTACAGTGGTACATGTCTATAATCCTAGCACTCAGGGGACTGAGGAAAAGGATTGCAGGTTCAAAGTCAGCCTGGGCAACTTAGTGAGATCCTGTCTCAAGATAAAAAAATAAAAGGGGCTGGGAATGTAGCTCAGTGGTGGAGCACCCCTGGGTTCACACCCCAGTACCTCCCCCCAAAATACTTTATTGAAAAAAAGTGCTAGTGTTCATCTGAACTGCTAGAAAACGGCACCAACAGACTTTCTAAACACAGGGTAGCCACAAACCTTCAATTTATTAAAAAATGCCATATCAAAGTGAAGTGCAGTCAGGCGAAACACAAACAATGAGATGGGCCTGTATTTGAAATCTTTTAGGATCCTGTATATAATTCACCTTATTTGAAAGCTTCCAGTGCATTGTCTATAATCACTGCAGAGTAGTGTTTTTTCTTTTCCCAGCTAGTCTTTTCAATGTCTGTCAGTAGTTTACAGAGAGGATAGTCAAGCTGCAGCCATCACACTGACATTGAGGAAGCCATCTCACACCTGGGCAAGACAAAGCCAGGTCACCCTAAGAGGATTTTCTCTTGCCTAGATGGGGAAACCATCCCTTTGAGTGTTTCTGCAGTTTATTTTCTTTGAGGTGGTTTTTGGTTTTAAACCAACAAGGACAATTTATTACAAATATTCAGTGCTCCTCAGGTACAAGATGTACAAGTACCACAAATTAAAACAAACTTAGCTTGTCATAGTGGAAGCTCTCTCCCTTTTAAACCACATATTCACAGACACTTAAGCTGGGAAATGAGAACTTTACCTTTGACAGTCTATTTTTCATTTCCTTACACAAATCTCTGTTGCATCTTAAATAGGAGTAATAAAAGTATGTTTTCATCTTTCCTCTTAAGATGTGCCTCTAGCCTTTTTTAGTGCACTCTTCAGACTCAGACTTTAAAAAAATATAAAAAATATATATGGCAAAGATAGAGATAAATATGTGTTAATCTGCTGATGATTGAAAAGTTTGGGAATAGAGGTATATAACTTAGAGAGACAATATGGTTGAGTGGTTAAGACCGGCATTGCCTAGATGCAAATACAGCTCAGTCTTACCTGGGCAGATTAATTTTTTTTTCATAGTGCTTCAATTTCCTCATCTAAAAGTGGGGATAATGTTTTAGTCAGCTTTTCCATCACTGTCACCAAAATATCTGACAAGCACAACTTAGAAGAGGAAAGGCATACGGGGTTCACAGTTTTAGAGGTTCTTTGCATGGTTGGCCGGCTTTAAGCAGAAACCGTGGTGGCAGGGCACAGGGACAAAAAAGTCATGGCAGAAGCAGAGAAAGTGAGAGGAGGGAACCAGGACATATATAGTTCCCAATGCATGGTCCCAGTGACCCATCTCCTCCAGTCCCACCACTGAACCTCCAGCACTGAGGACCATATTTTCAACATATGAGCTTTTGGGGGGACATTCTAAACCCAAACTATAGCAGATAACAATAGTATATAGCTCATGAATTTGTTGTCAGGATTAAATGAGTCATAGACAGTATGTGGAAAACATTGGATAAGTATGAGGCTACCATTATTATTTTAGTATATACAGTATCATAGTTCTAAAATTAAGAGAACTTTGGATAGGATTAGAATTCAGGATGGCTTCTTGACTACTTATCCTGAAAAAAGGGGTCTCAGCTAGAAACAGAAATTGAGTGCTTGGGACAAGTAACACTGTGGAAGAACCAGTGATCATTAAGAACCAAATTCCTAGCCGGGTGTGGGGGCGCACACTTGTAATCCCAGGACTTGGGAGACTGAGACAGGGGGATCCGGGTTTGCAGCCAGCCTCAGCTACTTAGTGAGGCCCTCTGCAACTTAGTGAGACCCTGTTTCAAAATAAAGAATAAAAAATAGGGCTGGGGGTGTAGCTCGGAGGTAGAATGCCCCTGAGTTCCATCCCCAGCACTGAAAAAAAAAAAAAAAAGAACCAAATTCCTTCAGATGGTTTTATACAGAGATGCTGCTGCTGAGAAGAAAACTCCTCCAATTGTTCTTTATGTGGATCTGCATGAGGGTTAGCATTTCCACTCTTCGCAAATTACCCAGACAGTAAAGATTTTCTAATAATAAATAAAGTTTAAGTTAGAAACAGTCATAATTATGGTACCTACTTAGTGGGCAGCTGACCTTTAATAAATTCTAAGAGGTTTTGATAGTGAGCAATTCCTAAAATACTTGAAATGAGGGTTCTTCTAAATATTTTATGTTTGTATTTTTAAATTCAGTGTAATATGTCTCCTTTATTTTGTATAAATTCACTTTATAATGTATTCCCAGGAACTTTTAGATAATTAAAGAAAAATATCAATTTTATTTCTGTTCCTTCCTTTAGCCTCTTTGTTTATTCACACCTAATTTTCTCCAAGCCCAGGTGTCCTTCCTCTGCCCCTAACTTGTTAGTGTCTTTAATATCATCACTTTCTTTGTAGCATTGCTAACTCTTGATACTCTTCCCCAGCAACAACATCCCCCCCATGAAATGTTTTCAACCATAACTTAAGAAAAAAATTACCCACAGGTTGTATGATGCAGTCTTTCCATGACTTTATCTTATTGATAAGTCACAATGAATGTAATACCTCATTTGTACACAGAACATTAAGTTTTATAAAACACTTTATAGCTCCACTATCTCCATTAATCCCCCAGTAATTATGGGAGGTAAGTAAGGTATATGACAATTCAGCTCATAGAAGTTATTATACAAGCAGACATTTTGATAATTAAAAGAAAAAAAACATTTTCATCCAAAATCCTAGACTTATGAGTCATGTTTTATTCCTTAGCTAATTATTTCTACTTGAATGGGAAAAAAATAGAGCAACTTCATTTTAGAATTCCTGGACATAGCATGTCTCCAATTAGGGAACTTTCTGGCTCATGAAGGGAAATTATGAAAACTTAGGTAAATCAAGTATTGCTTTCAAGTTTTCCTACATCTCACAGCTGGTTTCTTTTCAAGGACGAGTCAGAATATATGATAACACACACACATTAATCCAACATAACCTCAGCTAACTCTGTCAAAGCCAGCTCCAATAATGGGCCACCAGCAGACCAGTCATCTCCTGACCTTCTGAAAATGACTATTTGTTGAGGAATTGTGTTATTTTCTTTTACATTTTCCAATCAATAGAGTCCTAGATTTTGCATTTTTGGTATTAAGAGATTAATAGAAACAACCCCTGATGTTCAAATATTTAACTGGTCATGATTATTTGAAGGCTTTGCAGCATTATTTATTGAAATATTTTTATCTACATTACATATTTAAATCTCAGAATACTTATCTTTATAAGGAGAGAGGAGACAATTGGGTGCAGAAATATCAGAATACATTCTCATAAAGTAGGAAATGAGAGCCAGGTGCAGTAGTGCATGCTTGTAATCAAAGCAATACTTGATTTACCTAAGTTTACTTGGGAGGCTGAGACAAGAGGGTCATAGGTTTGAGGCCAGCCTCAGCAACTTAGTGAGACTCTGTTTCAAAATAAAGAAATAAAAAGGGCTAAGGGTGTAGCTTAAAGGTAGACTGCTCCTGGCTTCAATTCACAGTACCAAAAAGGAAAATAAGAAATGGGATAGGACAGTGAGTATATTAGCAAAAGATCTATGGGAAATAAAACCCACAAAGAAGGTCAAGACACAGTTTGAATATTATTCACTATTAAACTTGCAGGCCTCAAAGACCACATCATAGATGAGTTATATTGTTATGAGATCATGTTTCTCAAATCAATCATTCAATCAGTAGAAAGTTACTAATCATCTGTTAGAAGTTCAGCCTTGGACTTTCAATGACTCATCATTGGATGTGGCCTAGCACTTATAGAAACTATTCTACACGGTCAATATGCTGTATTTCAAAAAGCTGATAGCTCAACCTCCCTACCTCTTATTTTACTTCTTCTAAAGAATGAATTCAGATACAAAGAAACTCTCCAGAACACGAGGTCACTACTCAAATTGATGATAATGACTGGACCACAATTTTTTAGCAGTGGAGATTTCAAAGTCTATAAATTGATATGGGATTAATCTTGCCTGACCTTTGCATACCTGTAGTGGTAAAAGTCCAGGCCCATTCTTCATAGAATGAGTTTAGGCTTTGCTTTCTCTCCTGCTCAGGAGCGGCCAAGCCCAGCCAGTTTTGTGCTTGGGTATTTCTCAGAAAGCTCAAGAAATCAAGATTTCACTAGCCAACGAAGGATTCAGGTATTGGTAGATCTCTCAAATAGTATGCTTGTTTCTAACAACACACAGGGAAAATATAATCTGCCAGCCAGTCCTCTCTCACCCTACACTGTTTCCAAAGTCCTGCTCAAACCTTTTACAATCAACTTTCCCAAGAGAAGAATATCAGAGCAGTCTCAGGCAGGGTTGCAAAAAAGACAATTAATTAAGACTGTTATTCTGAGTTGAGGAAAACGTCAAGAAGGATAAATTTTTCAGCCAAGATCATGCTGACATGAAAACGATGTCCTAGGAAACAATGGGAGAACAACCAAAAGAACAAATGTTCCTGGTTGAAATTCTTCTCCAACTTTCCCTGTAACTCTTTAGGGGCAAGAAGTTCCAGAAAGCAAAGCACTAGCCCTCCAGGTGCCACAGCATGGATCCAGCCAATGCTAAACAGACACAATCATCCCCAAAGTTTGCCATTTTAGGAGCTGAAAATCTTCACAATTTTCTCCCTTAAAACAAAACTTTGGAGTATTTTTAGCCTCTGCTAGCCACTAAGGAACAAAGTGACTTTTGATTTTAAAACTTGCCAGGTGTCCTATTCCAAATAAATGCTTGAAGACTGTGTATGTTCACGATTTGCTACTGGCCTTATTGTCTATGAAATGTTTATAATGAAAAGCTCCAGCTCTTTGACCCACAAGAATATTGAGGATCCTGAGGTTTATGTTAACATACATTAGTCAAGAAAGCAGGTGGAAATAACAGCTGCCTAAAAATGTTGTGCTATGATTGGAAAAACACTTAAAGTACCTGTGGCAGTTATAAGTATAATTGCTACCAATATGTGGCTCTTTAACTTCACCAGTAAAGTAACGACTATGGTAACAGGAAAACAAAACAGAACAAGGACATCAGAAATAAAACCTTCTGGTATGAATGGAAATGGAATGGAATGGAATGGAGTTTCTGGAAATGAAATGCCACCCGTGAGATGGAACATCTGTGAAATAAACAGAAGCTCCTATCCAGGAGACTCAAAACTGAAGGCTGAATCTAGGGATGACTTCAACTTATTCCTCCTGCAGGTACACATGATCTTTATACCACGTCCTGCCCTTTCCAAGCACTATCAGATCCTATCCTGTCTGTAAAACACACCCCCTGCATTCTGGTTCTATGGGCCCTTCCATAATTACTTCCAGGTGCTGGCTCTTCCCTCTTCTGCTCTGTACCTCAGGAGGCTGCATTTCCTAGGTGGGTTCAGCCAACGGGAGGTACTGGAGGGGGGCGGTTTGGAGAGTTGCATGGAAGGAGAGGCGTGGGTATTTCTCCCTGTCCCTGCCTGGTATGACCTGAGATGTAATTGCATATCTTTCCATGGATCCAGCATGATTTCATGGCTCCATGGCTCCATGGCTCTGATGTGATTCCAGTTTTGCAGTGACCTTGGCACATGTGCTCCAACACTACATTTTCTTTTTGTCCAGCCAACCTAGGGGTGAAAGTAAATTCCTGGGATGCCTCGCTGTATCCCTTCTGCCTCCTCAGTTCTTTCATCTTTTACCTCATCTATACATGCTCTCCACTGAATTCTTGTTTATAAAGACTTTGAGTGACTATTTTCTTTGTTGTGTGTTCACTAATATGCTGGACTCTACATATTCCACTGCTGACCCTCTAAGTTACCCTAAATGTTGAGACGGCTAATTTCCTTAAAGAGTATAACTCAGGCTGGGTGTGGTGCTGCCTATAATCCCAGTACTTGAGAGATTGAGATAGAAGGATTGTTGGTTTAAGGCCAGTCTCAGCAACTTAGCAAGACTCTCAGCGACCTAACAGGACCCTGTTTTAAAATAAAGAAATAAAAAGGGCGGTAGGTGTGTGTAACACACACATACACACACACTATATCTCAATATTATTCTAGCAACTTTAATTATTTTGTGTTGCCCACCCCACCCAGTACTGCTTCAAACCTCAGCCATTTAAGAAAATTACAGAAAATCTTCATTAATTTATGAAAGAAAAGGTAAATAATCACATAGCTGGTTTTTGATAAAATCATATACCAGCTGTATGATAGATTTTTTTTTCTTTTCTTTCTTTCTTTTTTTTTTTCATAGTACTGGGGGTTAAAGCCAGGGACATTCTACCTCCAAACTACACCCCCAGCCTTATTTTTCATTATTTTGAAACAGGGTCTCATTAAATTTCAAGGGGTCTCACTAAGTACCTGAGGCTAAGTACATGAGGCTGGCCATGAACCTATGATCCTCCTGTCTCAGCCTCCCAAGTACTGGGATTACAAGCATGTGCCACCAAGCCCAGCAGTATTTACTTTTTCTTTCATAAACTTCCTTAATAAAGTTCTTCTATAATGCAACACACTTTTTAAAACATAGCAGAATTCTAAGCAATAACCCATGACATCCAGGTTTTAACTTACTAAATATAGTTCTCCTAATACATATTAAACTAAATATATAACAAAATTTTCCTGTTCAATGCACTACCAGAACTACCCACTTGTACCAATTTTAGAGAACATTGGTCTACTGAACTAATAATACAAAATATATGTTTTATATATGTATGTATACACCATAGATATGTAATATATATACATATATGTATATAGCTAGGTATGGTGGAGCTCATCTGTAATTTCAGTACTTGGGAGGGAGGCTGAGACAAGAGGCTCACAGGTTGAAGGCCAGTCTCAGTAACGTAGTGAGACCCTGTTTCAAAATAAAAAATAAAATAAGGCTGGGGTGTAGTTCAAATGTAGAATGCCCCTGGGTTCAATATCTAGTAACACATACTAGATACACACACACACACACACACACACATACACTTTTGATCTTCCTGTCTCAGCTCCCGAGTAGCTGGGATTACAGGTGTGTGCCACTGAGCCTGGCAAGTCTGGAGTCTTAAATGACTCTGTTTGGGGATTACTTCTTGCCTCAGTCACCTACTACTAGCTGGATGACGTTGGGCAACTAACTCAACCTGTCTGTGCCCACATTGCTCATCCATAGAATGGAGCCAACAATTTCCATTCCATAGAGTTGCTATGATAAGTACCCAAAGAAATACCCTTACATATTCCTTAGCATTCAGTAAGCACTCAGTAAGTGTGAGCTATGATAATTCTTCCACGTGACCTTTGCTCCAATCACACTGAACCATTCATTTACTGGCATGAAGTTTGCTTGCTATCTGCCATTGTGCCTTTGCTTTGCACCTGACTTGCCTACCTAACCTTCAGAATCTCACCCATGCATAGCAGCACATTATAAATTCTACCTCTTTAAGAAATCTTCTCAGCTGTTCTCCCTCCCCTAACAAAAATCCTCTATTCTTTGGATCTTGAGAAACTCTTGCCTTTCTCCTGTTGCTCACATCACATTCTGTCCTGGGATTTAGATGTTCATCTCCCGTACCCTACTGGCTTTTCATTTTTGGAGGGAAGGATCTGTGCCTCTGTTGTCACTGAATCCTACACAGCCAATGCTTCCACCTCTACAGACGAGGTGCTTAGTAAATACTGTTCCCCTGACCCCCACCTCCAGCCTATGCCTCCGACTACAGGTCGCCCTAGATGTAGAGTCATTACCATGCCTTTTAAGTAGCATATGTGCCCAGGATACTCATAAAATAGCCCTTTACCTAATTTACAAGTTAACTAAAATAAACATTTTCCCTCTTTTTATAGTCTCTCATACTTTTAAGATGTCAAAACCACCAAGCTTAACTCAGCTCTGGGTCTCTTTATAAGTCTTACAACAGCTCAAAATTGCATCATGCTTTATGGTTTATAATTTGCACCTGCTCAAGCCAGAAGAGCATAGGGTAGGGGTGCTCTGCACCTTACAGATACTGAACATTAGACAAGGACAGGATAAGCGCCATGTATAAGATCATATGGCTCAGCACATTCAGACCTGGATGGCAATGCACATGAATCTGTTTTTTTTTAGTGTAGCATCTCAATGAAAGGTTGTAACCATAGCAACATTGCACTGGTGGGTCACACAGTCAGGTGGGCCTATCAGAGTTACACTGAAAGTCTGGAAGTCTAAAGTTACTCTCTTACATTATCCCAAAGAGCTACATTTCCTGCTTAACTTTTCCACTTGCTTCAGCAAACTGAAAGATTCTTACATACTAAACTCATATAAAGACCATACTAGTCAGTGACTGACCCCAAGGATCCTTGTCAGGTTGAAGAGCTCCAAATCCATTATTTTTTTGTTTTCTGAACATGTTCTCCCTTGTACACACAAAGCTTGTTGAAGGTAGGGGCATGAGTAACTTTTTTTCTAAAATGTGTAAGATGAATAGGTTCCATTGCATAGCCATTTGAATGGATTGTCAGTAGTTGCCTGGAAATCTAGTGGAGACACTATCTGAGCAAGCAGAAAAGAGTAGCATGACCGTATGTATGTCATAGCTGGGGGACATGGAATGTCTCTGAGGGACATAGGATGCTGTGTGGAATCACCCAGAAGATCTCTTTTCAGGACTGATGGACATATTTCCCCAGATGCTGAGGCTATTGCTGGAAGGAAGCTCTCAGATGGTCAGCCCTATTTGGAAACTGTCTTTGGTGAAGAAGGCTGGCACACCCCAGATCATGTACCTTTTTGGGGGTAGTGAATACAGGAATATAAAAGTTTGTCTCCTTGCTCCAAACTAGAATAACACAAAGGACCATTCCAGCTTCAAAGTGTACATGAAATAGACTGAGACCTTCACTGAAATTGTATCTCAGCCCAGTTCCTCCCTATGCCCAGCCTTGCTTCTCTTCCTCCCCTTCCTCAGGTCTTGATTCCAAGAGTCCTCCCTCATAAATTTTCTGAACATCCATCTCCTTCTCCATGTCTGCTTCTAGGGAGCCCAACTGCAGCAGGGACCAGTAGCAGAGGTGCCAGATATTGACTGATTGAAATGATGAACTCACTAATTTGATTGACGGCTTTTCTTTATTAGCAAATCCTACTGGCTTTACTCTTCAAATCTATTCTTAATAAGACCATTTCTCCCTTATCTCTGCTACTACCTACCAGAACCCTTGCTAGTACATACTTTTAGCACCAGTGTACAACTTAGGAAAAGACAGATGACTTGTAGGAAAGCTGCCCCATCCCCCGGGTCTGACACAGTCCCTGGCTTGATGAGAGAAGCCAGATGCCCATGAGCAAGAACCTACACAATTATACTAAAGCTTTGTAGCTAATTCTTCCTAAGCCACCCTGATCTCTTGTCTGAACTGTATCCTGTAGCTGGCCCTTGCTTACTCAAGTGTACTCCCTATACCAGCCAACACTATCTTCTTAAAAGGAAACCAGGCCATGTCCCTCCTTTGCTCAAAATCATCCAATTTCCACTTAGATGAATCCCGTTAGTCCTTAAGTGCTCTGGTCTGGCTGTCTGTACCTCATTTTCTGCCACTCTCCCTCTTTCTCTCACTCTGTTCCAGGCACGCTGATTTCTTGACAGTTATATACACATGCACACTCCTTCCTCAGGGGTTTTGATTTTCCTTTACCCTTTGCCTGGGGTACTCTGATTCCAGAGAGCTACATGGCTTCATCCCTCATTTGAGTTTCTGCTCAATTGCAAGAGAGGCCTTCCCAGATTGCCCCCCATTCCCTCTTATCTAGCCTCTTACCTGACTTATATTTTCATAGCATTTGGTATCTTATACAGGTTGAACATCCTGAATCTGAAAATCTGAAATCCAAAGTGGTCCAAAATCCAAAACTTTTTGAACACTGACATGATACCACAAATAGAAAATTCCACACCTGCCCTCATGTGACTGGTCACAGTCAAAGTGCAGGCAGAGGCTGAGTGCAGTGGCACATGCCTGGAGTTCTAGCTACTCAGGAAGGGAGGCAAGAGGATCATTTGAATCCAAGAGTGCAAGGCCAGCCTGGGCAACATAGCAAGACCCTAACTCTTTAAAAAATGCAGGTATACTAAAAATTTTGTATGAGATTATTATCTAGTGTCTATGTGTATAATATGTATATGAAACAAAATGATTTTATGTTTAGACTTGGGTCCCATACCCAAGATATTTCATTATGCATATGAAATAGTAAATAACCTAAAATCTGAAACATTTATCTCCCCAAGCATTTCAGATAAGGGATATACAGCCTGTGTACATATTTATCTGTTTATTTTCCATTTCCCTATATTAGAATATGTTTAATGAGAGCAGAATATTGTTTTGTTCACGATTATATTCACTATATATTATTTTCACCATTAAAAAACAAATAAGCAAACTCATTCAAGAACAATGTTTGCTTCTCATTAAGATTTCTGTAAACACATAGGAATAAGAGGGTGAAAAATAAAGGAAAAAAGCTCCTTAGAGCTATGTAACATAAAAATCCTGTGTTCTGATAACTTTAACCAAAATAATGAATAAGATTGAGAAATAATTTGGGTAGAGACAGAGTGTACTCCACGCAGAATCTCAGCTGCATGGTCAGACTGGAGATTTCAGTGAAGTCAAATTTCTACCAAAATGTGATGTCCTAATTCTAAGTGACTTTTCTGCTCTAATCTTCCAGGGTCTCCATGTATGAAGGAAAAGGTTCTGTTTATTTGGATGGGACCCAATCCATTCTCTCTGATAAAAACTGCATTACTTTTCCAACTAAGGATGTTCAAAGCACCAGAAGAGAACTATGCTTTTTGCAATGCTGAACTCCTAAAGCAAAGCCATTTAAAGTAGATTACAAACTGGGTGTGATAGTGCATGCTTGTAATCCCAATACGTGGGAGGCTGAGATAGGAGGATGGCAGGTTCATGACCAGCCTCAGCAACTTAGCAAGACTCTTCACAACTTAGAACTTAGTAAGGCCTGAAACTAAAAAAAAAATAGGGCTGGGAGTGTAGTTCAGAGGAATAATGTCCATGGGTTCAATCCCCAGTACCACAAAAATAAATGAATAAATAAATAATTTTATAAAGTGGACTATAGTACTGCTTTAAGGCAGCCAAATATTTACATATGGATAGATTAGAGGTCATCAAAAATCTTTATTTTCTGGAGAGAAGTTAGGATTCTTAAACTGGAATATATATATATATATTCACTATATATTCACTATATATATCCACTATATATTATATATAATATATGTATTATATATATATATATATATATATATATATATATATATATATATATATATATTAGTACTGGGGATTGAATCCAGGGGTATTCTGCATCTGAGCTACACTCCCAGTCCTATTTTATTCTTTATTTTGAAACAGGGTCTCACTGAGTTGCAGCGGGCTTCACTACATTGCTGAGACTCGCCTTGAACCCGCAATCCTCCTGTCTCAGCTTTCCAAGTACTGGGATCACAGGCGTGCGCCACCATGCCCGGCTCACATATTTACTTTTAATCCCTGACATTTGATGCAATATAAAATAGAAAGTCCTATCAATCTGGATTTCCTAATATACTAGGATGTTTACTATAAAACACCTTTTCAAAGATAGAAATGAATCTTCAATATAATATTTTACTTCAGACCCGGCTTCCAGATCTGGAAAGCTGATATACTTGGTTTTTGGATAAGTAGCTTGTAATCACTGTTAGTCATTTCTCAAGTATGTTGCCTCTGTAATTTTGACAGAGGCAGGTTTTATTGATTTATTCTTCTCATTATAATTTCCTATAGACAGATGGAAACATGATTAAGTATTTGCCTAAATATTAATTCACATGCAGTTAAGCTCTGGGGGTGTTGTCTTTGCTTGAGTTACAGTAACTCAGCATTCTCCTGATTTTATTTTGTTTTCTTTTGCAGCATGGGGTTTGTATAGACGAAATACCATACTGGGCTTCTTACCGGCTGACTGCTGGACTCCGTCTGCACTGACCATGTTACCTTCCACGAGCCATTTGTCAACTGGAGGCATCTGCCCAGAAGAAGGCCTCTGGAGGACCCTACAGCAGAAGCATCCCACAATTCTTCAATTTAGATGCTATGTAATGAAATTTTTGTTTTTTAGGAAGCAGAAGTTATCTGGCATAGAGATTTATTTTTTAAAAGTTATTTGCCAAAGATGAATGTCTGTCTCTGTCTCTGTCTCTCTCTGTAGCTCTCTGTCTCTGTCTCTGTCTCTCTGTCTCTCTCTCTCTCTCTCTCTCTCTCTCTCTCTCTCTCACACACACACACACACACACACACACACACACACACATCTTCTCTTTGCCTCTAAATTCAAATACAGTACAGTTTTGGAAATGACACAAGAAATTGATCGTAATGGTTCTTTATAGGGAGTGGGTTGGGATTTGGACAGGGAGAAGAAAGGAGATTTTTAACTTATATGTCAAATTGTTTTAAAAATTTATATATTTATATGCATGTGTAATTTTTCCTTCCTTCCTTCCTTCCTTCCTTCCTTCCTTCCTTCCTTCCTTCCTTCCTTCCTTCCTTCCTTTGTGGTACTGGGGATTGAACGCAGGGGAATTCTACCTCTGAGCTACACTCCTGCCCTATTTTATTTTATATTTGGAAACAGGGTCTCACTAAGTTGCTGAAGGCCTTGCTAAGTTGCTGAAGCTGGCCTCAAACTTGTGATCATCCTGTCTTAGCCTCCCAACTACTAGGATTACAAGCGTGCGCCACCACACTTGGTTTATGTATGTGTAATTTTTATAAATACAAATTTTAAATGTCAATAATAATAACATAATAAATACATTTGACTTGTAATTCATACACTCGTTTTTAAAAATAAAAATGCTTATTCCATATTCCTTTATAATTGAGAAAAAACCACTAGAGATCTTTTTCAGTGAAATCCTATTCTTTCAGTTAATCACTGGCACATTGAGAAGTGCACAGGCTTTGGAATGAAGTCAATGTGAATACTAATCCCAGATGTAATATTTGAAAGCATGTACTTCAGGCAGCTTGTCTTCATAAGCCTCAATTTTCTTACCTGTAAATAGGACTGATAATAATAATAATACCTAATTATAAGTTTGTTGGACAGATTATAAATCATTAAAGTATCCAGCAAAAAGTAGGTTACAGTGATAACTGTTAATAATATTATTATAATAGTCTTCTTTTCTCCTTTTAAGATCAAGTGGTGAGTAAAAAGATACTAAGGTATATGATAGATTAATATTTTCAAAATATAGCTATTTAAATACTTAGCCCTGAAATGTAGCGCTATAGAACATTCTTACACTTTTGTTTATTCAATAAATATTTCTTAGGCATCTATTGTGAACTCAGTACTGGTTGAGGTGCCACAAAAATAAAAAGAACATGAACCTCATTTTTAAGATGGTCTTGTCTAGGGAAGAGAGCTTGAAGGAGGAAATCATTTAAATGGAAAACAGAGAAAGGCAAGTAGCTGAAAAATAATTTCCCAGTGGATCGGTACCAAAATTCATTTATCTTTCACTGTGTGTGTGTGTGTGTGTGTGTGTGTGTGTGTGTGTGTGAGAGAGAGAGAGAGAGAGAGAGAGAGAGAGTTTATAAACTAAAGATTCATACTAGGTATCAAATGTGCTGCTGTCTGGAGCTCACACCTTACACCAAAGAGTAAATAGATCAGATTAAAGGTGCAGTGCCCACTGATCAATCAATGAGCTCTAACCAAGAATACCTGAAGTTTGGAGCACATGCGGCAGCTGCCCCAACCCAGCAGCACCTAGATCCAGGAGCTTGTTCCTGGAGAAGCACTACACTTTTGCAACAGGTTTGACCTCTTGGTCCTGTGCTTTGCTTTGTCACAGTAACTTTGATCACTTGCCCTGCAAATATTCAACTGCTCTCAACTGGCTACTATTATAGGACTACATTAGAGTTTAAACCTGCTCCTTCTGTGAGCCACAAGAGATGAGTATTATCTGAGTCAGGGAAGCAGGTCCTGTGTCAATTGCTGGATGAAAGTACTGGAATGAGTGTGTCTGGCTTTTTATCTTTTTAGCCAAGGTCTGTATTTATGTGAATCAATTATAATCAGAACCTTCTACCATTTGGCCCAGGAAGGTCAGGTCTTGCCGTGAGGATTAACCTCTTCATAGGAGGTAATATAGCCCCACCCATCATTAGAATCAGAGAAGGAGATGGGCAGAAAACCCATCTGACATGAAGAAAGGAAATTTTGACCACACAGTCATTTATCAGTGGTTTTCAGACCTTCATAAATAGCTCCTTCTATAATACCCTAAATAGTGGCCTAATCAAGAGCTGATTCTGTGTTACAGTTAGTTTCAGATCAGAGTTAACTAGGGAGAGATCAGAGTTAACTAGGGAGGTAGAGTGCCTTTACTATAAGATACCTAGGGACTACCCTTCTAACCTTTTTTTTTTTTTTCGGTACTGGGGATTGAACTCAGGGGCATTCTACCTCCGAGCTATACCCCCAGCCCTATTTTTTATTCTTTTTTATTTTGAAACCGGATCTCACTAAGTTGCAGAGTGTCTCACTAGGTAGCTGAGGCTGGCTGCGAACCCGGATCCTCTGGTCTCAGCCTCTCGAATGCTGGGATTACAAGCATGCACCACCACGCCTGGCTTGGGACTACCCTTCTAATCTTAATCAATTTGATGTTCTTTGAGGTGAGGGAAAGATTTATATGGATTGTAAAGCTTAAATATGATGCAGTTACAAGATTCTTAGATTTTATCCTGCCCCTATAATTCTACATTTCCAATGGCTGGGGGTGTAGCTCAATGACAGAGGGCTTGCCTAGCACGTGTGAGGCCCTGGGTTTGACGCTAGCATGGAAAAAAAAATTCTATTTTTCTAGGCTCCAGTTTTCTCTTTCCATAAAGCAAAGGGATTGTGCACATGATAGCCAAAGTCATTTGGTCATTCCACAATTCCTAACATTTTAAAAGTTAGAAGCACAAGTGAAAAAAACTCGTCTTTGTTTTGCTCCAGACAAGGTAAAGGATACCAAAATTTTGGTTAACTATGGCAGAGAATGCACCCATCTTAAGCTTTTCACTTGTGTAGGAGATGAATGTATTTCTCTGTGCTCTGGAGAAAAAAAAAATCATTAATGACTTTATGGAAGGGTCCTGAAACTTGACTCCTTTGGCCAAAGGAAAACTGTTCAAAACTGCTATTCTCTATTTCTCTCAAACTGCTCCTGATAAGATACCAAAACCCAGTGGTTTATCTTTGTTCTCATTTTTCCTCTTAACTGCAGTCAACATAGCTAGACATTCCTACCAGAGACTCTCTTCTTTTGCTTACAAGTCCTTTCTCTCTCCTGAGTGACCTTCTGCCTACCTGGCCACCCCTTCTCGTCCTCTTGACTGGCACCTTCTCTTTGTCTCCACTCTAAATCTTGTCTTGGTCCTTTACCCTCTTTTCTTCTCTGTCTGTACCATTTTCCTAGATGATCTCATCCAGCCCTGGGCATCAAATGCCATTTCCATGCTGCTAATTCCCAAATTTATGTCTTCTTCCTAGACCTCCACTCTGAACTCTAGACATCCACATGGAAATGTCTACTGAGGACCTGCTTTTAATACTTTAACAAGAGTTTCAAAAGTTATAAGTCTAAATCAGAACTCTTGAATTTTCCTGCTCTCATTATGGTCCTCCCGAAACTGACCATAAAGGACACCATCATTCATCCAGTTGCTCAGTCAATTACCTTGAAATCATTCTTGACTGTCCTTCATTTCCATATCCATTGCATGAATGAAGATCATGGCGTACCTCCAAAAGATATCCTCAATCCATTCGTGTGTGTGTGTGTGTGTGTGTGTGTGTGTGTGTGTGTGTATGTGTGTGTGTGCGTGCGCACGCATGTGTATTACTGGGGATTGAACCCAGAGGAATTCTACCTCTGAGCTATACCCCCAGCCCTATTTTATTTTTTATTTTGAAACAGAGTCTCACTAAATTATGGAGGGCCTCACGAGGTTGCTGAGGCTGTCCAAGAACCTGAGACCCTTCTGTCTCAGCCTCCCAAGCACTGGGAAGGATTACAGGCATGTGCCACCATGCCTAGCTCTAAATCTATTCTTTGATTCCACAATTTCTACCACATCTAAATGACTATGCTTCCTTTTCTACATGACTGCTATGGCTGTTTATTTGCTTCTATTTTCAGCTACACATTTATTCTCCACAAAGAATCCAGGATGATACTTTAAAAATAGAATCCACACCTAAATCCCTCCAGTGGCTAACATTTCAGTTAGGTTAAAATCCAAACTCCTCATCATGACCAGAACATCTCTTGAGGTCTGGCCCTGTCTGCCTCTCAGTCTCTCCACTCAGCTCACCATGCTTTGGCCACACTGGTGTCTCCATTGCATGCAATTCCTCGGGTCCTTAGGGTCTCTGCACTGCTCTGGTGTATCTGGTGTGCTTCCCTCCCTCTCTCCTTGGAGCGTCATTGACTCTTCATCCACATTCTGCTCTCAGTTCAATGTTGCCTCTCCAGACAAGCTCTGACCATTAACGGCAGCAGGGAGTCCCATTCCTGCTTTCTTATCATGCCCTTTCACTTTATTCATACTGTACCCGAAGTGACTATTTCTTTGTCTATTTGCCCACTGTCAAAATGCCCCACCGGACTGCAAGCCCACAGGGCCTCACACTCTGCCTGTCTTCTGGGTTCCCAGGGCTAACACACTACCTTTTCTTCACCCAAGACTGAGTGAGCTTTACAAAACAAAACTCACAGCAGGTCCCTTCTTGCACAATACCCTGCAGAGGCTGCCCATCTCTCAGCTATCCTTGCCATGGCTAATGCTAGACCAACGAGATCTGTTCTCAGGCACCTATGTGACCTATCCTTGTTCTCATTCGTCCCCTCTCTCACCTGTCACTTGTCCTCAAGACTCGCCATGTGCTTCACTCACTGCCTCTGGCCAGCTGTTTCCTCTCTAGAGATTCTTTTCCTGTCCACCTGAGCCAAACAGCCCCTCTTACCCTGTTCTATTTCTGTCCATAAAATTCATACCTCCCACCACACCAAAATGTTGCTTGTTCAGTTACTTATTGTACACTGCCTCCCACCAGAATACATGCCCAAGTGAGATGGGCCGTGGCTCTGTTCACTGTTGAATCCCCAGCACCTGGCATAGGTAGATCCATAGGAGATGATACTCATTGAATGAATAAATGGTCTAGTCTTGCTGAAAGCCACTGAGTTTTTCTGGATTGCAGTTGTCCAGGTAGCTTAGACCTAACAGGAAACAGATGCTTCTGGTGGAAACTGCTTCTTCTTTTCAGCAGTGTAGGCCCAGAGCCTCAGCCCTGTGCTGCGGTTGAGTCAGCCACGCCTGCAGGCTCAGCCTACTTCGACTCCAACCCAGGCTGGTTCACCACCAAGGGTTCCTCTCTCCACTAACTTGCCATTCCTAGTTAGGCCGACAGCTTGTGAACTTGAAGCTTGTTTTCTACATTTTAGTTCTGTTGACCTTGAGGAGACATGTCTTTGGAAATAAACTAAAGTTCCTCAGAAAGTGGTGATTTCTTCTGTAATTGAGTCTGTCTGAGGAGAGAAGCTGCCCAGATGTAGACTTGGACCCGAGGTTTTTATTACATGCTATTATGAGCAACAGTAAAACTATATTCTACTTACAAACCCCCACACTTGGTTAAGTCTTTACTGTTCCATAGGCAAACAAAGAAACTGTGGAATAACGGGCTTAACTTACAAATTCAACCTGCTGGCCTTTTTATTTGGCTTTAAAACACAGTGGAGAGCCCAGCATGGTGGTGCACGCTTGTAATCCCTGGACTTGGGAGGCTGAGACAGGAGGATCACAGGTTCAAGGCCCTCGTAGTGAGACCCTCTGCAATTTAGTGAGACCCTGTTTCAAAATAAAGAATAAAAAATAGGGCTGGGGGTTTAGCTCAGAGGTAGAATGCACATGGGTTATATCTCCAGTTCTGTAAAAAAAAAAAAAAAAAAAAAAAAAACCAAAAACCAAACAAACAAAAAAACCCAAATCCAAAACCATAGTGGCAACTTTGGATACACATTTAATATGCTCAAAGTTGTACTATGCTTTTTCCTACCATCCATTTCCTACAATACTTTGATTAATAATCAGAAATATTAGCCATTCACAGTGGTGCACACTTGTAATCCCAGCACTTGGGAGGCTGAGAAAGGAGGATCCCAGGTACATGGCCAGCCTCAGCTACTTAGTGAGGCCCTCTGCAACTTAGTGAAACCCTGCTTCAAAAGAATAAGAAATAGGGCTGGGGGTATATCCTGGAGGTAGAATGCCCCTGGGTGCAATCTCCAGTACCACAAAAAAACCAACCAAACAAAAAAAACCCCAGAAATATTTACTAATATCCTATTTTCTACTTATCCCTGATTGGGGGTGGGTGGGGATGGTAGGGGAAACATGGATTTCTATATTATATAAACACATATGTACCTATAACATAATTATGTTTTTCCAAAACAACTCCAGTTGGCCCTCCATATCCATGGGCTCCACATCTGCAGATTCAACCAACTGCAAATCAAAAATATGCAAGAAAAAAATGTGTCTATGCTGAACATGCACAAATTTTTCTTTGTGATTGTTCTCTAAATAATACAGTATAACAAACATTTATATCACATTTACATTATTTTAAGTATAATAGGTAACCTAGAGATGATTTAAACTATTCAGAAGGATATGTATAGGTTTTCTGTGAATATTTTGTCATATTATATGAGATTTGAGCATTCCTTGATTTGGGTGTCTTCAGGGGATCTGTAATGAATCCCCTGTGGATACTGAGGAACAGTGTACTCTGATTTCTTGGAAGAAGGGAAAAATAATAAAATGACAAAGCAATTATAAAAACTTCAGGATCTTAGACAACCAAGAGCAGTTTTTGTTTGTTTGTTTTTGTGGTACTAGGGATAGAACTCAGGAGCATTCTACCTCTAAGCTATATCCCCAGCCCTATTTTTATTCTTTATTTTGAAACAGGGTCTCACTAAGTTGCAGAGAGCCTCACAAAGTCACTGAGGCTGGCCGTGAACCCGGATCCTATGGTCTCAGCCTCCCAAGTACTGGGATTACAAGCGTGCACCACCATGCCCGGCAGGCAAAATTGCTGTAATTTTTTTTTTTTTTTTTACAGATTGACAAGTACTTTATAAGAGGTTCAAAAATGACAGTGCTATGGGAACGATGAGGCAGGACAGACACCACACCCAGCCCTGACACTTCCAGCTCTGTGATCTCAGGCTCATCACTTGACCACTTAGAGACTTTTGTTTCCCCATTTATGAACTAAAGGAATGTCACCCACCTCACAGGGTGGTTGTGTGATGGAGCAAACCAAAGTGTGTAAAGCCCTTGATAAATGGTAGCCATTAGTCATCATGAGTCTATTTAAGTGTGCCTAGGGAACATAGAGCTAAGACCTCAGTGATGGCACCTTCATAGAGAGAAGTGTAGACATGCAACTATCTTGGGGCATTTTTACAAAGATGCATGAGAAATAGGGCTAGGCACTTGTATCCATTATTTGGCAATTAAACAGGGTCTCACTTAGTTGCAGAAAGCCTCACTAAGTTGATGAGGCTGGCCATTAACCTATGATCCTCCTATCTTAGCATCCCAAGTACTGGGATTACAAGTGTGCAGCACCATACTGGGCTGGCAATTTCTTTTCAAAGTGCTTCAAGAGCTTCACACTGAGTTCTGTGTCATTAGGAGCCTAAAAGAAAAATCTACGATGGTAAGGGAGAGTGTTTTCCATGTGATCTGGAGTGTGATTACCGTGATGGATCGCAGCTATCAGTCTGGCTTATCTTAGGGGAAGAGAAGAGTATTAAGACAACTGTTTGAGTAATTCACAAACAACCTGGACAAGGAGGGTCTAGCCAGCTTTTTGAAAAATCACTGCATACAAACTAGATAAGGATTTATCTCTCTCTCTCTCTCTCTCTCTCTCTCTCTCTCTCTCTCTCACACACACACACACACACACACACACACACACACACACACAGAGTCTTAGCATTTAGTTTCTACCTTTGCTCTCTAGATTTGTCAAAGGAATAAAATACTATCCTATTTCTAGGAAATAAATCTCTGCTCCCCAATAGTACAGTCACTCAAATCAGTAGACAAAGGTGAGTTGGGGGCACCATAATGGTGGGACTGAGTATAACTGAAAAATTCATCTTTCCTCTCCACCACTTCTGCCTAGAGGCATCCTCCAGGGAATGCATCACTTACTTAGAATGTCCCTATGATGCTCATTTGGTATTTTTTCATTTAACAAGTCCTGGCCACACATTGGCCTTTGTAGATATCTAAGTCTGCATTGCTAAAGGGAATAAGATTTACACATCCACTTGTCAAATATTGATTGAGTACTTCTCAGGTGCTGGATGCCAAGGTAAGCCTGAGAGAATCTGTGGTGGTAAAAGTGAGACAGGTTCTTCTCTTTCACAAAGCTTAACAAGGTTGATGGACAATAAATAATTAAATCAACAAGAAAAAAAATCAGAGAGCTGATGTGCTGTAGAGACAATTAAAGTCAGGTGATGTGGCAATGACCATGGGAGGTCACATCTGAGGTAGGATGCTCAGGGAGGGAGGTGACATTCAACTGAGGCTTGAATGATGGGGAAGGAAGAGGCTGCAGTGATGATGATGGTCTGGGGGGAAGAGAGTTCCAGGCATACCTTGGATGTGACACTATTGTATACCTTACCCATTCATTTATTAGTGGACCAAGCCCATACTAAGCTCCATGTAATGGACCTCCTGAATCAGGTATTTGGATATGGTAATGAAGGACTCACAAAGACATAATAACCCTTGATCTCAGCCTTGTTCACTAATAGAGTCATGAGCCATCATACTATTTCTAGGGAAAAAAAGGAACACTAAGGTTTGGATGTGGTTTGATATACATGGATTTGTGTGTTTAAATTCAATCCTCCCCAGCATCTGGGTTTGCGGCCAGCCTCAGCTATCTAGTGAGGCACTCTGCAACTTAGTGAGACCCTGTTTCAAAATAAAGAATAAAAAATAGGACTGGGGGTGTAGCTCGGAGGTAGAATACCCCTGGGTTCAATCCCCAGTACCGAAAAAAAAAATTCAATCCCCATCATGAGGTATTAAGAGAGTGAAAACTTAACCAACTATGGTGTACAGAGGCAAGACCTTTGGGAGATGATTAGGATGAGATACAGGCTTGAAGGTGGAGTCTCCATGATTGAATACTGGTGGTGTTGTAAGAAGATGGAGAGAGACCAGAACACACACACACACACACACACACACACACACACACACACACACACACATCCTTGTCTCTTGCTATGTCATGTCTGCACTCCCTTGGGACTCTGTTAGCAAGAAGTCCACCAGATGAGTCTCCTTGGCCTTGGACCTCTGGAACCATGAGCTCAAACAAACTTCTTTCTTTATAAAGTTACCCATCCTTGGGTTATACTAATATACTAGCAAGTTACCTGAATCAATAGGAAAGAACTTGTTCTAGGCTTGGAAATGCAAGTTACGAAGAAGTGAAAGCCAATGGGAGAAGGAGAGAGGAGACGATGCAAGAGGATCTGAAGAGGAAAGGAAGGAGGGAGGTGAGCTGAGTTTTGTTCAGTAATGAAGCCCTAATGAAATAAGTGCCTGTCATCAAAAGGTCAGGTGCTGGGGACACAATGAGAGCTGTGGCCTCAAGGACTTACAGAGGAAAGCATGCCAAGAGGCTGGTTTGGGAAGAACAGTCATCAAAATAGATAATATATGAGAGTTTGCAATCTTATTCACTCTTTAAGGCCAAAGTTAAATCCTGTACCTCTTTGGAAGCTCCTTCAGCATCAAACCGAGTCCAGGCACCTAACGCAAGAAATGGGGCCAGCATTTGCATTAGACCAGACAGACATGGGATCTAATCATGGCTCTAGCTGTGTGACCTGGGGCAGGGTGAATAGCCTCTCTGGGTCTCAGTGGCTCCACATTCAAAATAGAGATATGCCACTAAGGTCATAAAAGGCTATAAAGTTTTGAGATGGTACGCACATGGTGCAGTGCGGTAGCTAATGATCATCATTACAGATGGTTGAGGATCTGATCGACCAGTGACTTTCCATACTATATTATTATACCTTGACAAAAACAGCTGGTCATTAAAGAACCAGACACTCATGCTGTCAGTGCAGCATCTATCTGTCTGGCCTTGCTGCACAGATAACTGCATAGTACAGAGGCCCTGGACAATGGATATCCTCGGTGGGAGTGAGAGAGTCTACACGTTCAAGTGAGATGGAACTCATGTGTCATGGATTATATGTGCACGGAGGTGGCCTGTGATCAAGCAATAAATACCAATTTTATTTATGTACTTTTGGGCTCGGGGTAGAGCACTTGCCTAGCATGTGACAGACCCTAGTTTTAATCCTCAGCATTGGAAAAAATCATATTTATACTTTTCCTTCATGCACCCAATGCACCTGCCAAAGAGAATTTATGGGCCCACCTCCTGCCTTGGTTTGTAATGCTCTTCATATTTGAGGCATCATAAATGGTGCACCCCTTAGTCCCATGCCACCAGTACTTTGAGGACCACCAAAAGCCCTCCTTTTACCGACTTGTCCCCAAGCTTGCCAGTTCTTGTTAACCTCTGACCTCCCAGGACCTTTTACACTTCCTTGCTGTGCATTACCTCACAGTTACTGCTTATATATCCTAATTGTCTTTAGACTGGAAACCCCTTGAGGGCAAGTAAGTTTATCACCTGCCATTGTTACTCTTATTTCCTAGGATGAGAGACAAATGTTAAGTGAAAAAAAATAGGCAAAGGTTTTCACTTTAAATGATAGACCATAGATTTAATAATCCAATTAACTTCTAAAATACCTGTTCAGATTCCACAGAATAAACTTTGGAAAAGTGAAAACAAACTCCCTAACTCCCAGTTTTTTCATCCACAAAGAGTATCTTTCTCACTGAGTCACTGTAAGATTAAATGAGGGATAAATATTCATATCCTATAGATCAAAAGACATTGCCTACCATCTAATGAAAGGAAAGAGAGAGAGAGAGAGAGAGAAAGAGAGAGAGAGAGAGAGAGACAGACAGACAGACAGACAGACAGACAGACAGACTAATCTTACCCTCTGCCTTTATCCCAAGGTTGAAAGACTTTTGTGTCTTTAGGTTGCTACTGTATTTCCTGCTTATATCTCTACCCATTGGAGGCTGAATGTCTTTTGCATACCCCAAGCAGGCAAATATTACATTTTCCACATCTTTTTTTGCATAAGGATACTTGAGTCATTTTCAAAACAGGACCATTAAGATTATGAAGAACACAAGTCCTTCTGGACTTTGTCCAGAGAATGCCGGCCTGCCGTGGGGACCCTTAGTGTGAGAGGCTCTCACAGGAGTTTTCAAGCTAATCTCATTTAACTTGGAACCAGGCAGAAAATTCCTCTGTTGCCCCATGGCCCTGTGCTATTTCTAAATGAAAAATTGACTTAAAATGTCCTCAAATTAGGATTTATTTGGTGGTGGGGCTCCTGTATAGAAAAGTTAATGTTCTCAGCTGGGCGTGGTGGCGCACACTTGTAATCCCAGCATTTGGGAGGCTGAGACAGGAGGATCCAGGTTCGTGGCCAGCCTCAGCTACCTAGTGAGGCATTCCGCAACTTAGTGAGACCCTGTTTCAAAATAAAGAATAAAAAAATGGGGCTGGAGGTGTAGCTTGGCGGTAGAATGCCCCTGAGTTCAATCCCCAGTACTGGGGGAAAAAAAGAAAAGAAAAGAAAAGTTAATGTTCTCAAATGGTTCTCTTGGTCACTCATGTAAGAACTCAAGCAGAAAAGTTTCTTGACTCAAAGTGCAGTAAAAAAATGAATATTAAATTGCTAGCCAGGTGTGTTGGCACAAACTTGTAATCTTAGTACTTAGGAGGCTGAGGCAGAAGGACAGCAGGTTTGAGGCCAGCCTCAGCAACTTAGCAAGATTCTCAGCAACCTAGAGAGACCTTGTTTCAAAATAAAAAATAAAATAGGTCTGAGAATAGAATCAAATAGGGCTCAGAAGTAGAATGCCCCTGGGTTCAATTCCCAGTACCACACATACACACATGCAAAGAATGAATATTAAAATTGCCTATTTTTGTCACAGAACAAAGATTAGAGCCAGAAAATTTGTTATAAAATATAGTCCTGCTACCTAAGATCTCTGTGACCTGCAGGTCTCTGTACACCTCCTTTCTACAACCCTAACATGAGGATGAAAATAAGATCCTATTCACTAGACTTTGGAAAGATCAAATTAGTTAAAATAAAATACTTAGACAATACATAGATAAGAGTAATCACCCTATAGGGCTTAGCTATTATTATAACAACTACTATGATTTCTATCACAAAGATCTTTGATGTCAAGGGATTGTGGGAACAGAGAGAAAGCATAGAAGAGAGGTTATATTCTTAGTTTTTGGAGACAAACCTAGGTTAAAATTCAGGCTCCATTAATTCCTTGCTCCATGATTTTGGAATGTTAAAATACCCTAACCTTTAATTTCTTCATCTATAAAGAGTATCTTCCTCATTGGGTCATTATAAGAATTTAGTGAATTACAAGGCTTGGGAGGCTGAGACAAAAGGATTATAGGTTTGTAGACAACCTCAGCAACACAGCAAGACTCTTGGCAACCTAGCAAGACCCTGTTTCAAAACACACACACACACACACACACACACACACACACACACACAACTTAACAGAAGGGCTAGGGGTGTAGCTTGGAGGTAGAATACCTTTAGGTTCAACTCCCAGTAAACACACACACACACACACACACACACACACACACACACACACACTTCAGTAAATCAATGGATATAAGGTACCTAGCACAATGTTTGACACATAAAAATTGCCTAGCAAGTGCTCAATAAATTAATTGTCAGTATTCATTTTCCTACTGGATCTGCAGGCTCAATACCAACACGCTCACTTGTGTTCAGGAAACGTTTGCAAATACCACTTTGGTCTTTTAGTTTGCTTAACAACTCAAAATGAGACCGAAGATTAATAAAATAAAATAAAATATGCCAGGCATCACCCTCAACTCCCAGCTGAGGGCATCGTGGTGGCAAGTCATTCTGCAACACACTTGGTGACTGGGGAGAGAGACATTGACATTCTGAATCCCTGCTGCTCACCCTCCAGGCTGGTTCCTTTTTCAACTATTTCCAAGGAAAAAGTCTTAAATCATTTGAATCTCAAACTTCTGTGCATGACTTGGATTCACTGCATATTACGGTAGAGTGATGGTGAATACTATTTATTTTTCCAAGACCCATCAATTTTCCAAGAATTCTTAGACTATCAGGCTAATATTATGCTCAGCAAGAGATGGCTCATAAACGTGTCCAAACAATGTTTTATGACAGGAATATGTTCACAGAAATACAAATGACTTCCTGGTAACCAACATGACAATTGAAGGGGGTTAATTAAAAAACACAAACCGTTTTGCACACTTTTCATCTCTCAGCAATTTTTCTTGCGAATACCTGTGTTTCAGAGACAAATGGCTGCAGAGATATTCTGAGGGATGGAAAAACTTTCTTAAGCAACTGAGTTTCCCACCTTCAGCTGTTATACACATGAATCACCCTGATCCTCTCTCAAAAGTTGCTTAATAGTATATTTGATGGGCAAGAGGGCCATTTGGATCCAATCTGAACATGACAGAAATTAAGACATCATTGGTAATTATTGATATGTTCCTTAAATAGAAAGGTCTAAAACCTGGGATTTATGTGCTACAGCTAGCAGAACTTCCTTTTTAATTTAACATTCTTTAAATCATATGACTATGAAACAAATAAGACTTAGTCCAAAAACTCAAGATTAAAAATGAAGCATGCCTCATGCCAATATAGTGCATCTTCACATGTATCTCCAACATTACTTCTCCTGTATTATACAATATTCAGTATAGAATTGTGTAGGCACTTTAGGTATTTAAAGTTGACAATAAAGATGAAAATCTGTATTGCAGTCTATATCACCTAAAATATATTCTTTCTTAAAAAAGTTTTTCCTATGTATCAAGTGTGAGTTCTAAAGGAACTCGGGTATTGATTCACATAAAAGAAAATGAAAGAAAGAAGGGGAAGGGAGGGAGGGAGATACCAAAGCTTAATTCACATTTTCATCAGGATTTGTGAAAAAGGAAAAAGTTTTAAGAAACAAAGGTGTGATTTCAAACACTTATTCCTGATTTTTCAAGATTCATAATGGAAAGCCAAATGATTTCTTTCCATAAAGCTTATACTTAAAAATTACCTAGTGTAGGATTTAAAACATACTTCAAATGAAAATTCTCCAACATTCTACCCTATTATCCATTTTTAACAAAGTTAAAAATACAGAAATAAATCTGTAGAAGCCTAAAACAGGAAATTTCCCGAGTTATAGTTTCAGACTAGATGGTCTTAGTCAGAAGCTATTGGTAATCCAAGGAGGCAGCTTCCCGGGGAAGCAGAAGCATATCAAAGCTATCTTCATTGTAAGCATAGCCCCAAATAACACTTTAGCTCTCTTTGGCAGTGAGACAAGAGTTTTTCAAATAAGGCATGGAAATTTCTCTAAGCACCTAGCTGAGTTATATATCACATTGCTGTATGGCAACATTGCTGTTCTGTTGAGAGTAATAGAATGAATAAGTACCAAAATGCTTGTCTAGTAGGACAGGCAGCTTGCAAAAACACATTTATCTAGGTACTCTTTTAATTCTTTCACAGTAGGAATAGATGAATGTGAAGCTTAGGAGTACTCCTTAAGACTGCCAAAGTATTTCAGATCAAGCTGTAATTTTTCCTTGAGTTCTCTTCCAAGATTTTGTTGGGGATTCAGAAGAGAATCCTTCAAATGGTTCCAAGAGCAAACTGATCTGTTATATAAAAAATAAGTAAAAATTACATTTCCTTGCCTCTGTGTGATGCCGTCTCAGGCTTGCTACTACACAGAGACACTAGTTGGAGCTGAGAATTCAGGGAAGGAGATAAGAGGCTGGAACATCAATATTTTGCAGAGGCTCCCACTATCTCCAGAGAAGCGAAAGTCCTGCCAGGATTTCCTCTTGGTGTTGACCTCTGCAAGTGCAAAGGTGGCATCAGACTCATTGGTGGGAAGTGGCCAAGTGGAGCCCCAGTCTTTGGAGCCAGGTAGGCCTGGGTTTCTATCCCCAATCTGTGTTGCCTTGAGCATGCTATTCTAATTTCTCTGTGTCCTCCTTCTTCATCTATTAAATCCCAGCAACAATAACTTTCAAGGTTGTTGTGAAGGTCAGAGGTAATGACAATACGTGTACTTTTTTTTTTTTTTTTTTTTTGCAGTACTGGGGATTGAACTCAGGGGCATTCTACCTCCAAGCTACACCTCCAGCCCTATTTTTTATTCTTTATTTTGAAACAGGGTCTCACTAAGTTGTGGAGTGCCTCACTAGGTAGCTGAGGCTGACCACGAATCCGGATCCTCCGGTCTCAGCCTCCTGAATGCTGGGATTACAAGCGTGCGCCACCACGCCCGGCGACAATACATGTACTTGACAGGCACTACTAAATGCTACCTATGGATCACAGATCCTAGCTATTATATGACTATTTCTTTAGGGTTTGCTTTCCCTTCTCATTGGGAACTGCTCCTATGGCAGAAATAGATATTTTATGTTACTTAAGTTCCCTTAGACCTAAGACACCCTCTTGCATCTTATAAAGATTTTGTTTTTGTTTTTAATGAGTAGGTTCCATGACAGATAAGAAATACCACAGATTCAGCCAAACCTCCTACCTCCTCTGTATCTACTATAGAAATGAAATTTCATACATTTTGAAGTTGACACTCCAGTACTAGCCACTCAGTGGAGGGCTCTGGGGTTATATGAGCTGAAGCAGTTCCCATATATTTGAGGCTTTTGAATTGCTAAAGAAGAACCTGGGTCTAATCCAGGGCTACAGAGGAAGCCCCCCTCTCTCCTGAACTGTCTTCATTTGCTAGTTCTTTCCCTTTATTCCATAAACAAACTCAAGAGTCTCTGCTCAAAAACAAAACAAAAAATGCCCAAAATGTTCATCTCAAGTTTCTTGGTAGGTATGGTTGCATCTCTCTTCTCTCTTTTTTTTTTTTTTTTTTGCGGTACTGGGAATTGAACTCAGGGGCATTCTACCTCCGAGCTACACCCCCAGCCCTATTTTTTATTCTTTATTTTGAAACCAAGTCTCACTAAGTTGCGGAGTGCCTCACTAGGTAGCTGAGGCTGGCTGCGAACCCGGATCCTCTGGTCTCAGCCTCCTGAATGCTGGGATTACAAGCGTGCGCCACCACGCCCGGCTTCTCTTCTCATATCCAAACTTCTTTGCTGAGAAATCTCTACCAACCCTTTGCATTCCCCATTTATATTTCTTGTTCATTTTCCCTCTGAAGGCATTGTGGTTCTGCCCTCATCATTCCACTGGAACTGTCCTCATTCAAATATCAACAGTCTCCTAATTATCAATTCCAATGGCTAAGCTGTACTGTGCCCTCCATCGGCTGCATTGGACCCTGTTGATCACGTCCTCCTACTGAAACTCCGAACTTCTTTGTCTTTCCTATGATCTTTCACTTTCCTAATTCCTCTCACATATGTCTGATTCATTCTCTTTGCTTCATGTCCCCATCCCTTCCTATGCCTGATCCTTGAATGCTTGTTTAAAGCTACATTCCAAGCCCCCATGCTATTATCACTTTATACATTCTCCTTGGATTGACACCATCTCTGCTGTAGATTGTTTTTTCTTGTGGTACTAGGCATTGAACCCAGGGGCATTCTGCCTCTGAGCTATGCCCCCAGCCCTATTTCATTTTTTCATTTTGAAACAGAGTCTAAGTTGTGGAGGCCCTCACTATTTTGCTACGGCTGGCCTTGAATCTGTGATCCTCCTGTCTCCCAAGTACTAGGATTACTGGTGTGGGCCACCATGCCTGGCTGCTCAAGATTTTAATCACTATCGATGCTGAAGGTTTCCACAGCCATAGTCCTGCCCAGATTGTATCTGACCTTCAAATTTTTACATTAAAGACCTACTGGAAGCCAGTCATGGTGGCACATGCCTGTAATCCCAGTTCTTGGGAGGCTGAGATAGGAGGATTGCAAGTCCATGGCCAGCCTCAGCAACTTGGCAAGACCGTGTTTCAAAAAAAAAATAGATCTGGGGTGGTAGCTCAGAGGTAGAGTGCCCCTGGTTCAATTCCTACTATCGAAAAACAAAACACCCAAAGACTTGCTGGAAACTTTCACTTAGATGCTTCCCATGCAGCTCTGGACAAGTATCTTTTTCCACTCTCAACATGACATGCCTTTGAAATTGTCCCAACTCTTGACACCACCAACCAAATAGCTATCCAAATTAGAAATTTGGGAGCCCCTCTCCCTTTGACTCTCCACTCCTACCCAGTCAATCGAATCCTGCCAATTGAATCCCCTTTGTGGCATTTTATTTGCTCCTTCCTTTTTATACTTAATCCTCCTTAGCTAATTCAGGTCCTCATCTCTCAGACCTCTCGACAGTCCCCTAACTAGCATCCCTATTGCCAAGCTCATCTTGCTCAAATTGAGCAGCTTCATAGCTACTGAATGAACAGGTTGGTCCAGCAGGAGAGTAACCAATGCCCACTGATAAAGTCACACACATAGTTCTTCCAGAAAGATCTCACTTACACCTCATATCTATTTATTCCTGCTCAAATATAGCTCTCTAGATATCTTAATTATGAGAGCTAACAGGTACCCTCGTAATAAATTCATTTTCTGCTTAAACAGCCAATTGATGCTGCTTGAAAAGAAAACCCTTGACTAGTACATTTTTATTCTCTACCATAATTATAGGTATGTGTCTCCTCCTATTGGTTTATGGCTGCCACCAACGGCAGGCACCATGACTATATACTCCATGTATTCTATGTAGTATATCTCAACTTGATGGGTAGCAGACACTCACATGCTTGTGGATAGAATAAATATTCTTTAGCAGTTTTTTTCTACAAAACATATGATTCATTCATGATGCTATGCAGTTGTGATATGATAATACTTGTTTTATTTTATTATCTTATTTTCAGCCTCAGAATGCCCCCAAACACACATAAGTTTCTTACAAAGTAGAGAAAGCAAATATTCTGGCAGAGCTCATGGAGTTGCAAACCTGATCCCCTGGCTTCCCTATTTGTCACATCCCTGTGCAAGAGCTTTTTCCTAGAGCAAATATTCTGCTCTGCTTTTTCCCATCAAGATGGGTACTATTGATACCTCACACCCAAGTTCCTTAGAAACACCAGTTTTCAATGGCTAGTTCAAAGTCTAATAATCTTTTGCCAAAAAATACTTTCCCTACCCAGCAGGATTGCTCTCAAGGTTGTGCTGTGATTGTTTGTGATGGCAGAGGATCAAGGCATTCGGGCAGCTCCAATGGGTAAATAATCCAAGAGCTATTTGTCCATTGGCATGTCACAGATGAAGCTGGCCATGCATTAGTGAGGCAAGCTGAAATACTGCTCTGCTGTTATATCTGGAAATTATAACATAAGCCTCTAAAGCCTTTGAAGCCCTATGGTAGGAAGGGCTACTAAACACTACAAGAAAAATGTCAAGTTTGGTTTTATTTTTCTATCAATCTCAACAAGAACTTTAGAAATTGATACAATTCACAATGTTTGTTGATATCACATACTCTTTGTCAGGTACTATGGAGAAGATGTGATCTCTATTCTCAAAGATGTGAAACTCCAAGAGGGGATAGAGTGGGGACTCCAATAATAAGACACAAATAAGAATATTGACAGGGTGGAAAATGGAAAGAGCCATGGGAAGGGAGGAAAGGGAGAGGTTTATTTCACCTGGGGCAATCAAGGAATGTATTAAGAAACAGCTGCACCTGAAAGTATGGATAGCATCTGTATTAGATAGCTTCACATTACTGCAATGAAATACCTGAAGCAACTATTTCTATAAAGATAAAAGGCTTATTTATCTTGCAGTTGTGGCAGTTCAAGTCCAAGATCAGGTGACCCCATTCATTTGGCCTGTGATGAGGGTGACACATCATGATGGGAGCAAATGTAAGAGCAAAGTGATCATATCTTGAACTGGAGCAGACTGAGAGAAAAGATGGATAGGGTAGCACAATCCCTTTCAAGGGCACAGCCCCAGTGACCTAAGGGCCACCCATGAGGCTCTACTCTTAAAGTTCCATAGCACCTTCTGAAACCCTGGGTACTCAGCCTCTAACATACAAGGGGGACATAATTAAACAATTGAAACACACACACATGCGCACGCGCGCACATACACACACAGCAGCAGCAACATTTAAAATAGGCCAGTATGGAATAGGAGAATAAAAAAGTATGATAATGCGGGTGTAGAGAAGAGTGCAAATAGAGTTTAAGACAAGGAAGTAAAGGGAGTGTCAACTGAACAGCACATTAGGGTTTAATAGGAAGGAAGAGAAGACATATGACTTGAAGCAAGGCACTAAGGGCCTCCAATGCGAAGCTAGGCAGTTTGCACTTGATTCTGTGAACAACTGATAGTCATCGGAAGATTCTTAACAAGATGGCACTTCTTCTATGCTTCTGGAGGGGTTGGGAAGTTGGCAGTCATCCCAATACACAGTCCTCACCATGGGCACATATTAGAATCACCCAGGGAGTTTGTTCATTTGTTATTTGTATTAAGGGAGTTTGTATATTTGTTCTCATATCACATGTCAAATCTGGTCCCGATTCTGGCCAAAATATCTCTTGGGGCAGGAGCTGGACATGACTACTTTTAAAGAAATTTTTAGGTGATGTCTGGCCAGGATCGAGAATCATTGCCTAGAGGAAAAGGGAGCCACTTGAAATAGAAATTTCTAATATAAGGTAAAGTTTTTCATTCCTAATCTTTCTAGCTTATCATTAGGAAGCTATTCTTTGGTGTTCAGCACTACTTCCTTCCAGATAGACAGATATCACATTTTCTGAGAACCTAGACCAGCATACATTTATATGATGGAGTTGATTAAGACAAACAAGAAAAACTGAGGGAGAATGGTAGGACAGTTGGCAGATGTGAAGATGAGGGTCAACCAGCCAGGATGCAGAAGACAAGTTCAGCTACTGCTGGCCTCACTTATTGAGATGTCCAACCTCTATTAATGTAACTTGGCTGCACTCAGATTTTTGAAAATCAAGTACTGTTTAACAAGAGATGGAAATGGACTTCTTCCTAGGATGAAATAACAAAAGAGATTCTGCTATTTTTAGAACCAGTAATTTTTATGAGTATTTATCCCAAGATGCAAGTCACAAGACACAGAAACTGTAGGCTAAGAAATTTGAAGATGGCAATGAAAGCATACAATCCTGTGACAAGAAATGATTTTTTCCTCCCAACATAGTGTGATCTTGGCTGACTTCTTCAATTATGAGAAGGGAAACATCCTCAGCATCTTGTGGGGATCAGGCCAGGATCTCTGGATAGCAAGTTCCCATTCAGCAACTCTAATCTGAGTGTGGAGGAACTCAGACAGTATCCTACCTCTAAAGGAAGGAGTTGGCTGTACAGAGCCTCCATCCAGGGGAGTTGGTCAAGGCAGGGAGGAGCAGGCAGATACCACTAGTCCAGGCATTTCAGTCCTGAGTGGAGGGGTCAAAAAAGAGAGCTCCAGAACCCAGACTGACTTGCAGGGAGCCTGCCTGAGAGCAGAAAGGATAAGGGATGTGTTTGGCCAAGCAGCTCTTGAAGGTACCAGTGCCATTGATAATGGAGCCACCAATGCTGAGGCAAGAGCTCTTTGGGACACATAAGTGGGGAGCAGGATGGGGCAGGGAACAAAGCACTTCTGATGCAAAACAAGAATTTATGGAGAAAAAAATGGAGGCCTTTGGGAGAGATTATATACCAAGTGTCAAACTTGGGGTTTTTTCTTTGTTTGTTTTTTTTGTTTTTTTACACACACATTTCACTCAGCCATACAAGTGAGATGAGTTTCACCAATGCTTAACGAAGAGCCAAATGATAAGAGAAGAGTCTTCCTTTAGTTGAAATAAAAAGCAAATGGCAAAACTGTAAGCAAAAACAAAGCAAAACAAAAAAGCTCCCCCTTGCTCCCTATAAGCTGTGTTGGGAAAGCTGTCTCGATTAGAAGAATTAATGTTTATATTATACAAATCTAGTAACAATAATAATAACATCAGGACACAAGTAAAAAGTGTTCACTATGTGTTAAACATTTTAATGTATATAATCTTTAGGATAATTTCATGAGATAGGTACTTTCATTATCTCCTTTCACAGATGAGGAAACTAAGACACAGAGAGGACAAATAACTTGCCTAAGGCCATACACTTGAGAGCAGGGCTTGGATTCTAATGCAAGCTGTTCAGCTCAGAGTTATAATAGCCACTAGGCTTAAGCTGTTCTTCTAAATAAGAAGAATTACCTTTGAGGGGGCAGAATGATCTGGGAGCACACAAGAAAATGCAAACGGACATTTTCATGATCTGATGCTAGGTTCACCCATTCAACAAATTCATTCAATCAACAAATGTTTATCGAGTACATCCTACGTGCCTTGCCCTTTTCTATTGCTGACAGGCATCATCTCTACATATCTGAAAAAGCCAATACATGTTACTCTGGTGTGGTTTAAAAGGTAATGTTATGTGGTTTTGGTAGGCCCAAAGCATTATGCTTTTGAGATCCGTGTTCTTCCACATGTCTGAAATAGAATTAATCTCTGATGTAGAGTTTCCAACACAATGAGGCTCCAGAGGCCAGGACCTTGGATGTTAGCAGCAAGGTGGAGAGAAGAACAGTGGAGAGTCAGAGAGATAAGTAAGTTCTTGCCGCTGACCTGGCCCCTGACTGACTGGCAGCCTGTTTGGGCCTTGGTGTACTCCTCTGTAAATGAGCACTGCATCAGCTCTAGCGTCCAGCTCTGGGCATAGTCAAGGCAGAACTAATGCCACTCTCAGGGGTGTACACCACAGCCATGCTCAACCAGACAGCAGTAATATCAAGGCAACACCTAGAAATGACATATGACAATGCTAGAATCACTTGGCCAAATTTCTGAGGTCAGTCATCTCTCCAAGACATATCCAAGGAACATTCCAGACTTGGATTCCAGCCTCTCTGTAATGGAGAGTGCACTTCAGCTTGGGGGGCTCTGAGAGAATGATGGGAGAGTTAATGCAGGACCAAGCAGCTCCACAGGCAGGATTGGCTTTGAGGACTTGGTGATGTCAGGGTGCCATGCTGAAGCAGCCCTCCAAAGTCAGGAAGAGAGAGTGCTGTCACTGGCCACAAGGGGAAGACTAGTCCTCCTCTCCCAGGAAGGGCCCTTGGGCTCCTGGCCAGACTTCTGGATCCAGCTGGGCTTCAAGAAAATCAGGCAAGGCAGGATTTATCACTGTTAACAATAGCTGGCATGTGACTGAGTGCAGAACTGAAACTCAGATGGCCAAGTGGCCCAAGAGTGTCCTTAAAAGACAAGGAATGAGTTTGAGTGAAGGAAGAGGGTGTGGGAAAGAGAAAATAGGTACTTACAATGTGATTTTTGGTACCATGTTGCCCCTCCACTTGGTTATGCCAAAACAGGTGACTGCCTCCCAGCCCCAGATAATATCACTCACTCCAAGGTACCTAAACCATCCAAACATTTCCTCTTAAGCAATTTCTCAAAATTTGACCCCTACTGTGGAAAAGCAAAGTAGGTCTTCCCTACAACAAACGCATTGAGATTCGTTTTTTACCTTCTCTCAATATGACACATTTTTGCATCTACCTTTCTTGCCAGGTAGCTCAGTGCTCTGAACATCTAATAAAGAGGAGTACCCAGATTTAGTTTGACTTCCCTCCCTTCGTAAGCTCCTCCAATGGTTTACTTATAGTGTTAAGGCTAAAGGTACTAAGCCACATTGTCCAAAAATGAAAGTGTAGCCAAAACTTATTCAATGACTAATTGGAATTGTGAGAGCAACTGCATAGTCTCCAAGAATCCTCCTCCAAAAGGCTCCTGCCCCCACAGCTGGCATGCGGAGAATGAAATGAGCATTCTGAATTTTAGGGAGAAGCATTGCTCAAAGGAGTTCTAGTATTCTCTGAACTGTGAATGAATAAAGATGATTTTTATTAAAGATAAATGAACAAGGAACGAAGATTTTCACAGGATAAAATATATCCCTCATTTCCTGGATTTAATTCAAACCAGGGATTTAGAAGCAAGTTCAAATTTGAATCTGACATAATCTTACTTCCCTTGATGAGTTAGGAAAATCTTTTAAAGATATTCTAGCACAAAGCATAAAGGGGAATCAAGAAAACAGAGCAGCCATTGGCAAAACAGAAAAGTAGACAAGACTGGGTTGCAGTGTCCACAGCCTGCATGGGTGCAGCTACTCTTCCCTGAGGGCACCCTTCTTTGGGGTATATAGCCCAAGTCAACACCCTAATGGGGCAAAACTTACCTGTTCTGGGCCTAGTGGACATAAAAACATATTTCAAAATGACCATGAACTAATGGAGATATTTTGAGACACAGGGACAGCTCCAACTATCCCCAGAGATGATCCTCCTGTGATAAAATTCTAAATTGCAGATTTGTTTCCAGACTCAGCTTCCTTTGTTGGGCTCCCACACTGCTCTCTCCACTGTAGATTCACCTACTGACCAAGGACACGTAGGAGGTGCCATTCTCGTTCCAAGAACTTGTGGGCAAAAGTCTCTGAAATTCACAACTTTCTCTGGTAGATCCAGCACACAGAGGAGATGGAACCTGTTTCAAAGGATTTCTGCAGCAAGATGAAGTAAATTTGCAGAAAGGCTTGTGAATAGCTTGCCAAATTTCAGCCTGGGACAATTTTATTATCTTTACCAACCTCAAGATGGGTTTATAAGGGAAATTCTTAATGATGGCTTCTCAACAGGAAACCACAGCCACTGGCACACTTTTACCTCCTGGCCCCAGAGTCCGCAGTGGACCGTTATGTCCAAGGTCTGGCCTCTGAAACACCAGCTCTGTAATGACTGAAGCCTAACCTGCCTGCTCCTCCCTGGAGTGGTCAGCAGAGAATGAATGAACTTCCCCCAGCCAAGCCAGTTGTCCTGGTCCAGAGCCAGAAAGCAGCAAGCAAAGCCACAGTGCCTTCATTATGCTATTAAACAGTAATCACCTTTTCCTATAAGCATCTTCCTGTTTTCCCTGAAGGGAGACCGTTTAACTGCCATGCTGGTGCAGAGGTGCCAGCTCAGCAGAGCACTTCCTGTGGGTCTGGAAGGCTTGTGCTTGGCAGGCCAGGGCATGCCCACAGACCCAGACCCTGAGGCAGCCTGGGAGGGTCCCTATCTTGGCAGAGGACTGGGGTGGGGGCTCAGAACTCTGGTTCCTGATTTCTGGGGTGACAGTGATTTCCTTTCTGCAGGGCCACATAGGAATGAGGCAAGTGAGGAGCCCAGAGCATGAGATTTAAGGAGATGTTCACTCTTGAGGTCCTGCAAGTGACTCCTGTACCCCAGTCCTGGCCCTACTTAGGGCCAATAGTACAGGTGTGTATGTATTTGTGAATACACATCATGAAAGCGAAAAGTTCTCAAGCATGTAACGTTCTCAGCAGCAATAGCAGCAACATCAACTTAGGAGAAATTCTCAGGTCCCTCTGCAGACCCATAGAATCGGAAACTCAAGGAGAGGGCAGCAAGCTGTGTGTTAAGATGTCCACCAGGTCATTTTGATGCACTTAAAGTTCAAGAGGCCCTGTGCTAGAGAATAACGCTCTCTAAAGTCAGACCCATGACCTTTGCAAGATCACCTCTCAAAATGCTTCACACATAATCAGAACAGGGAAAGGGGTGGGGTGGTAAAATTAAAGAACTTTTCCTAAAGCCATCATGAAGGTAGGAATTCCTCTGATAATAGATCAGGAACTGCTTTTTCTCAGCTACCCAGAGGTAAACTGCAGTAGTCAAAGATGTGTCAATGTTGGAGATAAGGATTACTACTGAATTAGTTTCTTCCTTTTTCTTCCCCTGACCTGACAGCTCAGTGACACTATGTGATGCAGACCAGACATTTGAATATTTGAAAACTCAGATTCCCACCTCTGCAAAATGGTGCTAACATCAACTACCTGTGAGGGTCAGAGAAGCCAATGTAGGCAAAGCCCCCAAAATAAACCCAGCCTTGCTGGGTGACTTGGGGTCTGAAGACAACTGAGTGGAGAGGGAGGCTAGTTGGTTTCATTTACAGTGCTGTGTGTCTTAGAGGAGCCTACTTTCCAGTTCAAATGGTCTATGGCTTCTACATTTTGGAGATGCAAATGAGAGAGAAAAGAAAGGAGGAGGGGTGCCCAAGGTCTGCTACTTGGAACCAATTGTTTTTTTTTTTTTTCTTATAAAAATAAAGGGTAACAAGACATATCTGAGTCCCCACATTTAAACTTTGTTACCAGAACCTAAGGTGGAGTAGTGAGATAATGACCGATGCCCACCAGCTGAGTGACCTCAGACATTCCACTGTGAAATGTCTTCTTTTGTCCAGTGCTGGATTATATACAGGAACAGGAGGCTGAAATTCAGCAAAACCACTGTCCAGCCCCAGGTAAGTGAGAGGGCTTAGCATGGAGGTCCCATTGCAGAAGTCTAGGACCATTCTGCAAAGCTCAGCTCACCAGTGTGTCTGCTGAAGACCAGCAAAACTGATGATCTACAAGGGGGACCCGGATGATAGGTGATAGTCACCTAGCTGGACCCTTTCTCCCTTCCCTTAAGGAGTGCTGGGGGAGGTGCACATCCTCAGAGCTCCTACTCTGAGGCCATGTAAACAAAGGATACCTGCAATATCTCTTTGGCCTTTCCTTGCAGCACAGCTGAGGGTAGGAAGGAGGATCCGTGACTCACACTTCTCCTCCCAAGAGGAATTAACTCTAAGATAACATTATCCACGTGAGAGGGGAGAAAGTCAGACAGCAAGGATGAAAGGTCACTCCGAAGCCCCCCTTACCTTCCTCATTTAAAATCCACGGCAGAAACTCGAACACTGAGTCAAAGCCACAAGTGCCCTCTTCAAAGGCACAGGACCCAGCGGGCAGGTCCAGGGCACCGGCGAGCTGCAGGGCTGCAGGCACAAAGCAAGTTTCAGTTCGGGCTTGGGCTCAGGAGCATTTGCACCAACTCCGAGGTAGGGGAGATTACCCGGTAAAAGTGGGGAAGGCATGCGGGAGGGGGTGGGAAAAGGATGCTCTAGCTCCCCCAGCACCCTTGGGGGCTTGCATCGCGGGACCCCACGCCCATCTCTACCCCGGGCTTAGCGTTAGCGACTGTGGAGAAGGCTCGGGAGGCGCCCTTGGACAGCCCAGCCCAGCGCCCGGCCCCGGCAGCGGGAGCCTGGAGCAAGTCGCGAGAGCGCCCCCGGGGGTCTCCTGGTCTGGGTCTTACCTTGCACCACCAGGAAGATGGCCCTTAGCAGCATGGTCGCGCTTCAGGGGGGAGGACTGGCAAGGGGTGCAGGCTGCCAGCCCGCTGGGACCGGCTGCTCGCGGTGAAAGGGAGCAGGAGGCGGGAGCGCTGGGGCCCGGGGAGGGAGACGTCCAGAGGCAACGCGCGCTCCAGAAGCTGCCCGGCTTTGCTGAGCTGCGGCCGATTGGCAAGCTGGAGGTGCCTGAGGGCAGCGCGCCGGCGCTGGGCTGCAGCCCAGGGTCAGACCGTGGCCCAGCTGGTCCCAGGCGACGACGGGGCTGGGCAGGGAGACAACTGCACACGTTTGAGCAGACAGCCACTGCAGGGGGAGTGGAGAGGTCGGCACCCAGCGCCTTCGTCCAGGATTTTAAAGCTTGGGACCAGACCCCTTGCAGCCACTTGGAAGGGGCAGGCCTTCTAGGAGTTCCTGGGCTGGGATGCGGCCAGAGGCGCCTGCCCCGCCCAGCCGCGGTGGGAACCAGCTTATTTCAGGGTACAGCCTCTCAGCATCTGGCATGTCAGTCCAGCAAGGCTGGCCCTAATTTTAACTTCTTCTCCCCAGAATGTTAGAGGGTGGAATTCTCTTAGGACAGCCTGGAGTAACATTTGGAAAAAGGTGGGGGTAGAATAACCTTTATATCTCTGAAGTTTCTGCGTTGTTAATGGCCCGGGTATTGCTAACCCTGAAATGCCACTTCCCTTTTTTTAGCCTGTGGAATGTCTGGCATGCCTGGGGCTCAGCATTCCCTCCGATCAGTGAATGGGGGGCATTCCTCCTCTCCAAAGAGCCATGATGGAGTGGTCAGTACAAGGTTCTACACTGGGATGTGGAGGATGGGAGTGGTGGTGTTGGGGTTGGGGGAAGGATACCTCAAAGGAATCTATTTGCTACAGGTTTGCCTTGAGCACTAAGTGGGTCTCCAACAATCTTCTCATCCAGTAGAGAAGTTGGGGTTTTTTTCCCCCTTCTTAATCTTCCATCTAATTTTGTGCAGGTAGCTTCGAGATTAGTGTAGTGGTTCTCAAACTTGAGGACACATGAGAATTCCCGGAAGGACCCTACCTTTCCTCAGAGTGCCTCATCCATGATTTTGCATATTCCAAGCATTTTCAAGATGATGATGCTAGTCCAGGACCACATTTTGAGGACCACTGGCCTAACAAACTCCTGTTTAACCATCAAAGCCCTTGCCCCATCAAAGCCCTTGCCTTCACCTGGCTTCCAGAGTCCCGCTTTTCCTTGTCTTTGGTAGCTTCTTCTCAATCTCATTTGCTGTGTGTTGTTGTGCTTGCCTCTTAACACTGGAGTGTCTGCAAACTGTCCTTAATTTCCTGTTTCTTTTTCTACTCTCTCCCTTAGTGATTTCATCTAGTCTCATAGTTTTTAAATACTAACTATAGGCTGATGACTCCCAAATGTATATTTCTAGTCCAGACTGCTTACTAATTCCAGACTCTTCTATCTCATTGCCACCTCAACATGTTCATTTGGATGCTTCAGACCTATCTCATCTTTCCCAGGTCCCAGCACGAATGTCTCATATTTCTTCCCAAACTGACCTCCTGCCTTCTTCTTCCCCATCTCAGTTAATGGAATTGTTTTCCTCCAATTGCTTAGGACAAAGAAACTTAGTCATCTTTGACTTGTCTCTCCCTTTCAACACAATACCAAAACCTGCCAGATTAGGATTAAAGACGCACCAGGTCCTGACTGTGCTCTGTGTCCAAGCCCACACCTTAATTGACCCAGCTGCCTTTGATAGCAGGCTGAGTGCTGCCATGGCCTCATGGCCTCCTGACCATGCTCTCCTCCCTACTTCCGCTGGATTTTGTTCCCACTCCATTCTTGACATAGCAGTTGGAGGGCATCCATTTAATACAGACATTGGGCCATACTCTCCTTGGCTCAAGACAAAAGTCCTCCTCAAATCATTCAGCAACATTCAAAGTCCAAAAATGACCTACCAGGTCCTATACAACCTTACCCCTACCTCCCAACTGATTTCCCTGACCACATCCACCCAGCTCACTCCCAAGCCTCACAGTCTTCTTGACTGGTCCTCAAACACAGCTGTACTCTCAGGATTTTGCACCAGCTGCTCCCTCTGATTGAAATGCTTTTCCCCAAAGAGCCACACGGTTCACTGCCTAGTGGGGCAGATGTCACTTCAGTATTAAAAAACTTAATAGCCTTTTCTCTAATAAAGAAAAAAACCATCTGGAATCCTTTTGAAATTAATTTGGACAAATTTTCCTGAGTTTTCTGTAAGCAGTGATTCAAATGATGAGAAATTTGTTGTGTGCATTTAGTGAATGTGTATGTGTTCATATACTTTGGCTAGTAAAACTGAATATTTATTAGGTTTGCTATTACAAATGTTTTGTAGACATAATCTCATTTGACCTCTATAACAATTCTATAGGGCAGGTATGGTTATTATCGCTATAGTTTGGAACTGGAATATCCCAAAGCCCATGTGCTGAAGGTTTGGTGCTATTGGGAGGTGGTGGAACCTTTAAGAAGTGGTGTCTAGGGGGAGGTTTTTAGGTCATTGTGGGTGTGATTTGGGGGAGGGGAGATGGAACGCTGCCCCCTTCTTCTTTCTCTCTTTTGCATCCCATCCATAAGATGAGTAGTTCTGCGTCACCACACACTCCTTACTGAGATGTGTGGCCTCAACACAGACCCAGAAGCAACAGGACTAACTGACCATGGACTGAAATCTCAAATCTGTGAGCCAAAATACACCTTTTCTCTTTATAAGTTTATTATCTCAGATATCTGTTACAATAATGGAAAGCGGACTAACACAAGTATCCCCATTTAATAAGCGGGGAAACTGAGGTACAGGCTTCATTGACAGCAAGCAGTAGAACCAAGACTCAAGCCCAAATCTGCCTTATTCCAAAAGATTATTTTCTCAACAAACAGTGGCCTCCATTGTCTAATATTCTTTCTAGCTTCTTGCTCACAGAGGGTACTATCTGATGAATCTAAAGACTCACAGAGATATGAATCCAGTTGAAATTTCAAAACACTATCTTCAAGCAAGTTTTCAGACACTACCAAACCTGTGCTCCTTTTTTTCCCCCAAGTACTTACAAGATACTCCAGTTTTAGAATTTCCTTCGATTGATGTTGTATGTGCCATGTTGTCAGAAAAAGAAAAATGTCCAAATTCCTACTATGGAGATATCCGAAAAATTAAAATATGACTTGGAACTTCAAGATGATATTACATAGGAATCAGAATCATTATGCATTAATATAAACTCAAAGTAAAGTTTCTACTTGACATATAATTGCACAATCCCAAGGACATATGATCTGTGGTCACTGGTGCAGGTTGGGTATATGGGATGCAGCCTCTGAATGGAGTTTGGTGTGCAGGAGGATTACTAGGAGGTTCTCTTGGGATCCACTCCCATGGGCCGGAGGTGGAGAAAACAGAACTGGGTCAGGGACAAGTGAAATTGCAACGTGGTCCCTGTGAAGCCTCTTCTAACCCAAGGGAGTTAAAATGGCCCATCAGATAGGTCCCAGAATGATTCAAAATGACCACACCTTTCTACTGCTGCCTCCACCAGTCATTTATGTGACCCAGCTTGGAACAGGTATGACCTTGAGCTAAGGGGTTCCCTGCACTGAGGCTGACCAGTGAGGGGGGAGGCAAAGTGAAGGCTATTTGAGGACAATCCTCTCAGTAGCTGGGATGACAAATCCTTCCTGGGGGCAGTAGGATCAGGACAGCACATCAGTGTCCACCACACACATTTTGCAGAGAAAGGAAAAGGTATTGCATGTCGACTAAGTCAGGAGGCAGAGAGGGGGCCAAGGAGGAAATTCAGAGAGTCTAGAAGTTCCAAGTGTCAACTCAGTTCCTCTGGTCAATACAGGGCTGTGATACCCCACTATCATTTAGGAAAAGAGTCAGGCCCCAAGGAATTCAGAAATCTATTCTCTGAGATTTGGCTTTATTGAGTGATCAAATAATACATGTACGGTTCTGTCTTATGGAAAGCAATCAAGATTTTGGTATTGTAATAGATTGAATGGTGTCCCCCAAAGATATCTGTTTACACCTCACTACTTTTAAATCTGATCTTATTTGTAAAAAGGGACTAAATACTTATATAATTGTTAGGGATCTTGAGATAATCCTGGGTATCCAGGTGGGTCCTTTATCAATGGTAAGTGACCTTATAAGGGACAAAAGTCACAGATAAATGTAGAAGACATGTAACAATGGGGGAGGAATTAGGTGGTGCAGCCTCAAGCCCAGGAGTGCCTGGAGCCATGAAAGTGGGGAGAGGCAAGGGCAGATTCTCCCCTGGAACTTCAGCAGATTTTGAACTTCTGGCTTCCAGGACTCGGAGAGAACTTTTTGTTGTGGGAATTCGTTCTGACAGCTGTAGGAAACTAACACAGACAATGGTACACTTTCAGCAAACATGTGCTGGGAACCTAATATATATTCTCTCATTCAATCCATGCAACATCCCTATAAGCTGGATATCATTATTGTCTTCATTTTACAGACAAGGACACAGGGCCAGAGGGGTCAACTAACCTGCTCAAGGTCATACAGCCAGCTAGCTAGTAGTCAAGATTTGGTCCCAGCTTCTGACTCCCCCTGGGTAAACACTGCACTGCTCCTAAAGGCTTCCTCTTTACCTGTCTCTTTACAAGGGTTACTAACACCATACAGAGGGGGAATGACCTGCTCTCTCTGTAGGAACACAGGGGTTTTGCTTTCTGTCATGTCACTTTGGGCCTAAAGATTTCCTTTATTTTATTTTGTATTTTTTTGGTACTGGGGGTTGAACCCAGGGACATTCTACCTCCGAGCTACATCCCCAGCCCTATTTAATTTTGTATTTTGAAACAGGATCTCACTAAGTAGCTGAGGCTGTCCTCCAATCTGCAATCCTCTTGTCTCAATTTCCCAAGTACTGGGATTACAAACCTGTGCCACCATGCCTAGCTAGATTTCCGAACTCTTGCTTCTAAATTTCTGTGCCAGAGAGGAAGTGACAGCCTGATGCTGGTCACAGGAGTCCGTGTCATTCCTTCTGGTGTCTTCTCTCTCTGCTGGGGCCTTAGAGGAAAGATGCTTACCTGGGAAGCCGCACGCCCCCACCTCGCATGCGCCATTGGCGCCACTCGTGGCGCAGGCTTCCCTCTTTTTCACAGTTTTCCCTTCTGTGACCTCTCTCCTGTCTCATTATTCTTATGTAGTGTCACAGGATGATAAGTTCAGCAAACATTTCCTGAGCACCTTCCATGAGTCAGGCACCGTGCTTGGGCTGGAAATGCAGGGGGGACAGGATGCATTCTCTGCCTCTGCCTCCCAAGAAGATCATTTCAATAAAATATGTTGGTGCAGGTGAGAGTTGAGGGGCCCGGGAAATACAAGGAATGCGCAGAGTGAGCTGGTATTGGGGAGGCTATAGGAATGGTGGGGACTGAGGAGAACTGGAGCGAGCAAGCCCAGACACACAGCAGCACAGGAATAGGCTCTGCCTTTCCATGCATTTTTCAAAAGAAGCCCAATATTCCCGTATTTTTGCAAAAGCTCCTGATTTCCAAATGCTGGCAACAAATTAAAAACAAAGATAATTGAGAGAGGTGAGCTTTAACTTTGGAGATGCAGTTTACAGCACTAAGATAGAGCCATGGAGACAGAGTAGGCTACTACACTGTCCACCCCTCCAGAGGAAGCAGCCAGGCACACATGACCAGTGTCAGTCTATAGAAGAGAAAATGGAGATAGAAAAAGTTCATGGGACTTTTAACCAAGACCATGTCTCTAAGTGGCAGAGCTAGGACGAGAAGCCTGTGGTCTGCCTCTTACTTGGCCAGTATTCACACTGGCAGAAAGGACTTTGTACAGATGTAAGTCTATTGGTAATAGTATTAATATTATCCTTTATAGGCATCATACTTTGGTTATATCCACTTATATGTTGTATTTTTTTTCTTTTTGTTTTGTTTTGTTTGGTACTGGGGGTTGAATCCAGGGGTGTTCTGCCTCCAAGCTATACCCTTAGCCATTTTTTGTGTTTGTTTTGAAATGGTTTCTCACTAAGTTGCTGAAGCTGGCTTCAAAACTGTAATCCTTCTATTTTAGCCTCCCAAGTTCTGGGATTACAGTCATGCATCATATGTTGTATATTTTTGTATAATATTGATGCATATCTCTTTTCCTTTCTTTTTTTTTTTTTTTTTTGCGGTACTGGGGATTGAACTCAGGGGCATTCTACCTCTGAGCTATATCCCCAGCCCTATTTTTTATTCTTTATTTTGAAACCGGGTCTCACTAAGTTGCGGAGTGCCTCACTAGGTAGCTCAGGCTGGCCGAGAACCCGGATCCTCTGGTCTCAGCCTCCCGAATGCTGGGATTACAAGTGTGTGCCACCACGCCCGGCTTCTCTTTTCCTTTCTTAATACCCGAGTCTTCTCTGATCTGTGCCAAGATATTGTTTCTGGTTCTATATATGCTAGCCTCTTCCTTCTTCCTTCTCTTTTTCTTGCTCTCTTTCCACTAAGCGTTGCTTTAAAAAAATGTTTGACATATCTCTTAGAGTCATGTTAGATGTATAGACTGACTTATAAAGATTGATATGTTTACTTTGGCCCATTAGATTTTCATGTTTTCCAATAACCTTTAAACACATCTTTTTATAAATTTTACAACACCTGTAATTTTCTTCAGAAGTAAGAAAAGACCAAGTATGCAGTACTGAACTCTGTCTTCTGCTCCATGTTGTTCTCACACTGTCTTTTTCTAACACACACACACCAACAGGCCCCCACTCATTAAATGCTATCAGGTTGGAAACAAGCTGGGAAATAGTTCTAGGCTGCCAATCCCTGCCAATTCCTGGCTTGTCCCGCCAGCGACCTCTCTGGCATTCCTGCAGGAGGTGTCTCTGGGCTCTGCCCCCGGGGCCAGCTGTGTCCCTTGGTTATCACCCAGCACCATCTGCCTCTCACCCCAAGGGCAATCATGTGCCTGCTGCGGATCTGAATCATCACCGAGAGGGACAGAGGCCCAGAGCTGGTCAGTTCTTACAAATCTCCTTTTATTACAAAATATAGAGTCTGCTGTTCAAATTGCCGCACTCAAGTGACCTGAACCCATAAAGTAGGTATTTCTTGCCGAGTGAGCATGTCAAAGGAAACATTCTTAAATAGATGCTTTCTCTCCACCATTCATCTCTTCTTCATCAGCTTACTTCAAATCCCAGCTCAGTTAGACATCCTTCATAACTACTTGAATGCAACCTTTTGTGTGTGCACGTGTGTTCTAATCAAAGTTTCCTGGGTCGATGGCCACAGCAATAATACTGCTATGTTCTACGGAGTGTTTTTGATGTGCCAGGCAATTTTATGGTCAACTCAAGGGAAGGAAACAAGACTCAAAGAGTGTAAGGTGACTTGCCCAAGGGTAGGGGATGCGAGCCCCATCCCAGTGACCCCTAAAGTCCTCTGTGCTGCCATCCAACCCCAGAGGGTTTGAGCAGACGCTTGGAAGCATCCCCTTCTCAGATGCCCTGCTCTTTCCCCTACCCTTCCGCAGGGCTGAGGCCTGGAAAGAAAGTTTCTCTCCACCCCAGGGAAGTGTCCATGCCCAGAGGACTCAGGCCAAGTGCTTTGATTGGATCAGATGCTAGCCTACCTCTTTGTCCCACGTCCACCGTCTCCTCCCAACCCCTGTGTTGCAACTCCACACTCACCACGTGCTTTCCCCAGCCGTGTCCTCGTTTCCTCTCCTCCTATGTTTGCATTTGCTCTGTTCTGTTCAGAATCAAAATGCTTCCTGCCCCTTCTCTGGTTGATCAAGAGAAGTTATGAGTTGAATATTGGCCCCTCTATCCACCCACCCACATTCACATGTTGAAGTCCTAACTCTCAGCACCCCAGAGTGTGGCCTCATTTGGAAATGGGGTCATTGCACTTGCAATTAGTCCAGATGAGGCCATCCTGGAGGAGAGTGGACCCCTGATTCAATGTGACTTCATCCTTATGAGAAGGGAGGATTTGGACACAGCTACACACACACATGGGGCAAAAGCCACACGAAGAGAAAGGCAGGGCTCAGGGAGATGATTCTACAAGCCAAGGAATGCCACAGATTGCCTGAGGACCACCTGAAGTGAGGGGAGAGGCCTGAGCAGACCCTCCCCTCTTCTCTCAGAAGGAATCAACCCTGCAGACACCCAGGGCTTCCAGCCTCCAGAGCTGTGAGACAAATGTGTTTAAGCTACTCAGTTTGTGGTAGACAGTTACACAGCTGGGCAAACTAACATGCTCCTATTCATTTTTCAAGACCCAGTTCATATGTTCCCTCTTTTGTGTCTGTCTTTCTGTACTGCAGTGTGTATGGGGCTGTGTCTCAGTTCTCTCAGGCTGTTATAACAAAGTATCATGGATTTATAAATAGCAGAACTTTATTTCTCAGGGTTCTGGAGGCTGGTGTCCAGTGGAGGCATAGTTCTTCATAGAGACATCCTCTCACTTTGTCCTCACATGGTGGAAGGGACACAGGGTCTCTCTCAGGCATTTTATAAGAATGTGAATTCCAAGCCTGGCATGGTGGCGCACACTTGTAATCCCAGTACTTGGGAGGCTGAGACAGGAAGATTGCACGTTCACAGGCAGCCTCAGCTACTTAGTGAGGCCCTCCACAACTTAGTGACACCATGTTTCAAGATAAATAATAAAAAATAGGGCTGGGAGTGTAGCTTGGAGGTAGAATGCCCCTGGGTTCAATCCCTAGTTCCACAGACAAAAAAAAAAAAAAAAAAAAGAATGTAAGAATGTTAATCCCATTCTTGATGGCTTTGCTCCTATGACCTAATCACTTCTATCTCCTAAGACCATCATCTTGAAGGTAAGAATTTCAGCCCATGAACTCTGGGGGGTACAGACATTCCCACCATAGCTGCTATATTGCATCAACTTTGTCTATGTCTATTATTTATGATAGGAGCTGAGATTTCAAGGACAGAAAACAAGTGAGCCTGCCTTATCTTTGTCATGTTATCTCTGTGCATGGCTGACTGTAGGTGCTCAATAAATGCATGTTGAGGGAAAGGTTAAAGAACGACACATTCTCATCGCCACACCCAGCCTGAGGTTTCACCTAAGCCACAACCTTACGGTTAGAAGAAAAAAAAAAACTAGATCTAAGTTATAGGTCACCTAGGAGGATATGTGTGGCAATGAATGAACTTCACAGATGTGCTCTGGGATCACAGAGCCAAGCTGAAGAGAATCAATAGTCCTGACAGGGAGTCAAAGTGGATTTTGGGGGGTGTCTACTCCAGTTTGCCACATGTAGACCAGTACACGTGGCAAACTGGAGTAGACAGGCAAACTCTCAGCAGCCTATTGTCATGAGAGATGGGTGAACTAGACCTCTAGAGGGAGGCACCAGGGCTTGCATGTTGGAAGGAAACAGGTTATAAAATACCCTGGATCCTGCCATCTGAGTACATGTGTCCAAGCCCAGCTCTGTGGACTCCTATCTGATCTAGGACAAAGACCAAGCCATTGCAAAGGACAGGAGAATATGTTCCCCTAACTCTCTGCAAAACACTGGGCTACAAATAGCTTTATGATTGTGACAATATTAAAGAGAGCAGGTGGGCAGCATCCTTTCTGTCTTGCTGTGGATCACCCTCTAACCTCTGGCATATTGGGGTCCACAGCAGTGAGAAGGGGCAGTACAGTGGCTGAGCCTGGAATTCATGAACACTTCTGCCCACCTATAGAATGCCTTTCTAAGTCCAGGGAGCCAAAGGTCTAGGTCACCTGCTTGGGCAAAGAATAAGGTGGGGGACACTAGAATTTGATTTATTGTAGCTAGTGTTGGCTCCAGAAACTGGAGAAGCTCATGAACTAGCTGGGCTAGGTGCAGGTGGCAGGTTTTCTCCTCTGTAAGCTTTTGCAAATAAAAAGGAAGGATAAAGCATGTGTACCCAAAGCACTTCCAAAAAGAGCAGTAAAACACCTGCTTAGCTTCTGATTCAGTCTTTGATATTGTTAACCCAGGAGATTAGGGATCTACATGTTCTGTGAGCTGATCTAAGCAGGGACAGGGTGATATTCACAACAAAGGCCTGGTCACTGGGAGACAGAAGAGATACCCACTGGGAGGGTGAGAGTGAATGTCAGCTCTGATCAGGTGTATGAGGTGTGTATGTGGTGTGTAAAGAGCACTAATGTTGAGAAGCCAAGTCACAGTAATATCACTAATATGAAGGTTTTAAATGCAAAGGGCTAAATGCTAGCGATTTAAAGATGTTAGGTAATACTGATTCTTTCAGCTTTTCCAAGAACCCAAAGCCCAGATAATAAGACTCTAACACCAGATATCACAAGATGCCACAGTGACTTAATAATATGAACTAATCACAACTCTAGCTGTACATTAGAACCATCTGGGGAGTTAAGTTGATTCTTTCTAATACAAAGGGTCAGGCCTCATCAGAGCAATTAAATAATGATTTATGGCATAGAACCAAAGCATTGGCATTTGCTTAAAGATATACTCAAAATTGATGGAGAAATAAAAACATTCCAAGATAAGCAGACTCTTAAGAAATTCATGATGACCAAGCCAGCCCTGGAGAAAATACTTAAAGAAATTAATTATAAAGAAGAAAAAAGAAGCAAATTCCAGAACCAGAGAAGAGGCAAACTCCACCAGGTGAGTAACTAAGCAAAGGAGAAATAACACTATATCAAACAGAACACAGAACACAAAATGACAGGAAACAAAAATTACATTTCAATAATAACACTGAATGTCAAAGGTCTTAATTCCCCAATTAAAAGTCATAGACTGGAAACATAGATTAAAAAATATAACCCAACTATATGCTCCTTGCAAGAAACTCACCTTACAACCAAAGATATCCATATACTAAAGGTGAAAGGATGGAAAAATATATTATGCAAATGGAGACCAAAAACAGGCAGGGGTAGCAACTCTCATATCCAACAAAACAGACTTTAAGGTTAAACATATCAGAAGAGACAAAGCAAGACACTTCTTATTAATAAAAGAAACAGTCCAGCAAGAAGATATAATGATAGTAAACATTTATGCCCCAAATGTGGATGTACCCACATTTGTAAAACAAACACTGGGACATTAGGTCTCTACTAGACCCAAAAGCAATAATATTGGGAGACTTCAACACACCACTCATGCCACAAGATCGATCTTCTAGACAAAAGATGAGTAAAGATTCTTCAGACCTAAAGAACACCATAAACCAAATGGACCTAATAGACATATACAGAATATTTCAACCAGCAACAACTGAATACACATTCCTCTCAGCTGCCCATGGAACATTCTCCAAAATAGACCACATTCTGGGCCACAAAGAAAGCATTAGCAAACTCAAAAGTTGTAATATAATTCCCTGCATCTTTTCCAATCACATCAGAATGAAAGTAGAAATCAACAACATGAAGACCAAAAGAAATTACATAAATACTTGGAAATTGAATGATACACTCTTGAATGAGGAATGGATCAGAAGAGAAATAAGAAGAGAAATAAAAAAAATTTCTTGGAATTAAATGGAAATAGAGACATGACATACCAAAACCTATGGGACACTTTGAAGGCGATGTTAAGAGGAAAATTTATAGTGCTGAGTGCCTACATAAGAAAAACAGAAAGTCACCAAATAAACAACCTAATAAACAAGGACTTAGAAAAACAAGAACACTCCAATCCCAAAGCTAGCAGAGGGCAGGAAATAATTAAAATCACAGCAGAAATAAATGAAATGAAATGGAGAATTAAAAAACAACACATAGGATCAACAAATCAAAAAGCTGGTTCTTTGAAAACATTAACAAGATTGAAAACCCCTAGCCAACATAACAAAAAGAAAGAGAGAATCAACCCAAATTATTAAAATCAGAAATGAAAAAGGAGACATCACCACAGACAGTGGGGAAATTCAGAGGATCATTAGAAACTATTTTGAAATTTCATATTCCAACAAACTGGAAAACATGGAAGAAATCAACAGATTTCTAAACACATACAACCTACCTAAATTGAATCAAGAGGATATAGGAAACCTAAATCAACCAATAGCAAGCAAAGAAAAGCCCAGGTCCTGATAGGTTTCCAGCTTAATTCTATAAAACATTTTCAGAAGAACTAGTCCCAATACTTTACAAGTTATTCTGTGAAATCTAAAGAAGTGGAATTCATTCCAAACTCCTTCTATGAGACCAGTATCACACTAATACCAAAACCAAATAAAGATACCTCAAGAAAAGAAAATTATAGACCAATATCATTGATGAACATAGATGCAAAAATTCTAAACAAAATACTAGCCATGCTCATTCAAAACCACATCAAGAAAATTGTACATCATGACCAAGTTGGTTTCATCCTAGGAAAGTTAGGCTGGTTCAACATATGCAAATCAATACATATTATTCACCACATAAATAAAACTAAGAACAAAAATCACATGATCATATCAGTAAACACTGAAAAAAGCATTTGACAAAATCAAACACCCATTCATGTTAAATACATTGCAAAAAATCAGAATAGAATGAATATATCTCAACAGGATTAAGGCAATATACAATAAACCTAAAGCCAACATCATACTGAATGAGGAAAAACTGTAGGAATTCCCTTTAAAATCAGGAACAAGACTAGGATGCCCACTATCACCAGTCCTTTTCAATATAATCCTCAAGACTCTTGCCAGAGCAATAAGACAGGAGAAGGATAAAAAAGGAATTCAAGTAGGAAAAGAAGAATTCAAATTATCATTATTTGCAGATTACATGATCCTATATCTAGAAGACCCAAAAAACTCAACCAAAAGACTACTAGAGCTGATTTACAAATTCAGCAAAGTAGCAGGATACAAAATCAACCTAAAAAAATCAATAGATTTTCTATATACCAACCATGAATCCATGGAGAAAGAAATACAGAAAACAAATTCCATTCACAATAACCTCAAAATCAGTAAAATACCTAGGCATAAACCTAATCAATGAAGTAAAATACCTTTACAATGAAAATTGTAAACCACTAAAGAAAGAAATAGAAGATTTTGGAATATGGAAAATTCTCCCTTGCTCTTGGATAGGCAGAATAAATATCATCAAAATGGCCACTCTATCAAAAGTGATCCACAGAATCAATGCAATCCCTATCAAAATACCAATGTCATTCTTAATAGACCTAGAAAAATCTGTCATAAATTTCATATGGAGAAACAAAAGACCCAGAATTGCCAAAGCAATTCTCAGCAATTAGAACCATGCAAGAGGTATCATAATTCCTGATTTCAAATTGTACTATAGAGCTATAGTAATTAAAACAGCATGGTACTGGCACAAAAACAGGCACATAGATCAATGGAACAGGATAGAAGATACAGAAACAAAGCCATACACTTATAGTCAATTGATTTTTGACAGAGGGGCCAAACACATAAGCTGGAGAAAAGATAGCCTTTGCAACAAATGGTTGGGAAAGCTGGTAACCCATTTATAGAAAAATGGAACTAAATCTATACCTTTCACCCTGCACAGTAGTCAATTCGAGATGGATCAAAGACCTGGAAGTTAGACCAGAGACGGTGAAGCTATTAGAGGAGGGCGTAGGTTCAACATTCCAACATATAAGCACAGGTAGAAACTCCCTCAGAAAGAACCCCAAAGTCAGGAAACTAAAACAAGAATTAACAAGTGGGATAACATTAAACTAAGGCATTTCTGCACATCAAAGGAAATCATCAAGAGTCTAAAGAGAAAGCCTATGGAATGGGAGAAGATCTTTACCAGCTATTCCTCTGACAGAGGATTAATATCTGGAATATACAAAGAACTTTAAAGACTTTACACTAGAAAAACAAATAACCCAATCAAGAAATGGGCAACTGAATTGAATAGACAATTCACAAAAGAAGAGATACAAATGGCCAATAGAGATATGAAAAAATGCTCAACATCATTAGCAATTAGGGAGATGCAAATCAAAACTACACTGAGATTCCATCTAATCCTAATCAGAATGGCAATCATCAAGAAGTTAAATAGCAATAATTGTTGGCTATGATATGGGGAAATAGGAACTATTTTACACTGTTGGTGGGATTGCAAACTAGTTCAGCCACTATGGTAATCAGTGTGGAGATTCCTTAGAAAACTGGGAATGGATCCACCATATGATCCGGCTATACCACTCCTAGGTATCTTTCCAAAGAGGTTGGAACCAGAGAACTACACTAATATATGCACACCCATGTTCATAGCAGCACAATTCACAATAGCCAAATTATGTAACCAACCCAGGTGTCCATCAACAGAGGAATGTATTACAAAACTATGGGAAATACACACAATGGAATTCTACTCAGCATTAAAGAAGAATAAAATAATGTCATTTGCAAGAAAATGGGAGGACCTGGAGAACATTATGTTAAGTGAGATTAGCCAGTCACAGAAAGTGAAGAGACATATGTTTTCTTTAATATGCACAAGCTAGGGAGTAACTGGGATACTAGAGGGACTCCAGATAATGGAGGAGAAACCTCAGTGGAGCCAGGGAAGTGGTCTAAGAGAAGGTGAGGGGGAAGACTGAGGTTCATTAATGGAAATATTAACATCAACTATATGTACATATGTAAAAATTCCTGTATCAATCTCAGTATTCTGTATAGAAAGGGGGGAGATGGGGAGGCAGGAGGGGCATCAAGTGCTGTGTGCATGTATGTCAATGTCAACATGATTTACATTATGATGTGAGATCATAATGCACCAATAAAAGCACATAAAATCATTTTATATTGCTATTTCTGGTTCAATAAATGGGCGGTCACACAAGAAAAATATTTATTTAAATATTAATTTTCTAACAAGCCAGGCATTTCACAGGTCTGGGTTTATAGCTGTAATTGCTGATACAGTCTACCATTCAAAAATAGCTTCTCATCTAGCACCTGCCTTTGGGGTGGTGCACAGAAGCTAGAAATATAAACTGAAAAATTTGATGTTCTATCAAAATGGAAGAAAATTCTAAACTATTAAGTGGATGCCATTCTAAGAACCAACAAATGGCCATGAAAATAGTACTGTGAAAAATGGCTTTATTAAAATAGAAATCTTTATTTAATGACACGAGGTGACATATAAGAAATGGAATGGAATATATGAAGCGACATCTTACATAATTACATTTCTAGAGGCCAGAGGAAATTGTCTTGGGCTCTTGTTATAGCCTGAGGGAAAGCCTCTGTGTGTGAAAGAAAATGTCTTCTGATAAAAGGAACAGAGAAGAAATTTTTAGTGGGACATCTTGTTTTGTAAAGTTAGAAGCCCCTTTATTTCCTCCTTAATCTGAAAACAACACTTCTTAAATTTCCCATTTTACAACTTCATGTGTAATTATTAAAATTTTATCTTGATATGTAGAAGCTTTGTTTATTCAGTCTCTCATAGCATGTTTGAATTAAACATCTGAATACTGAACTCACTGGACCCCGAATTTTTCCATGGTGGAGGGGGATGGGGATGCTCCATGGGGCAACTGGTTCTTTCACTGGTCGGTTTCGCCACAGAGCAAGGCAATAAGACTGGAATAGCTTCTTTCACTCTAGCTATGGAAATGCCTTGTAGTGGGGGCTGCTGTTCTGGTTTTGAGCCAGAATATCCCTCAGAGTCTCATGTGCAAAGAAGTGGGACTTTTAGGCAATGACTGGATCATAAGTACTCTTAATTTCATTAATGGGTTAATCCATTTGACTATTGAATTGATAACTGAATGAACTACTGGGAGCTCGGACCTAGTTAGAGGAAGTAGGTCACTGGGGACGTGTCCTGGAAGGGTTTGTCTTTTCTCTCTCTCTCTCTCTCTCTCTCTCTCTCTCTCTCTCTCTCTCTCTCTCTCTCTCTCTCTCCTCTTCCCAATTGCCATGAGCTGAGCATCTTTCCTCCATGACAATCATGGGCCATGATGTTCTACCTCATATCAAGCCCTAAGCAATGGACCATGAACTGAAACCTGTGAAACTGTGAACCAAAATAAACCTTCCCTCCTCTAAGTTGTTTGTGTCTGGTGTTTTGGTCACAGCAATGGAAAGCTGATTAATACAGCTGCCTTCTACATCTCTACTAATTTTCCATACTGTGCCAACAACATCAGTGCATTCTTCCAGAGAAAGCAGCTGCACTGAGGGTGGTATCCACATGGAACTCCACCAGATTCCTGAATTTATTGATTCTTGCATTCGACTCCTCCCTTCAAAGTTCAATATCCTTATTTTTGAAATCTATCCTTCGGTGACTTTTCTTTTTAGCAGAGATCTGTGAGTGGTCAAGTCTTCTGGTTTTTTAAAACATCAGTCATGTTATTTTCAGTGAGAGGTAGACTGCCAGATTAAAGTTCTGGGTAAACACAGTGAATTAGGCACAAACATCCAAATTTTGCTTTTTCAGGAACCATATAAAAGCTATAATGAATAAATATTATTTGGAGAGAATGGGCAGGAGGCCAAAACAAACTTTAGGAAGCTAGAAAGAAGATGGGTAATAAACACTGACAAAGCAAATCAAGGAAAGTCAGATTTGAGGCTGGCTTGGTTTCTGTTACAGCATCATCAAGAGTCTAGGACATGGTGACGCCAGATAGCATGGGCCATGGGATGAAGAGAATGGCTTAAGATACGAAGGGTTGGAAGGGCCATTGGGAAGCACTAATGTCCTAGATGCCCTACTAACTCCATGCTTCCAGGTGACTTCTCCTCCCCACCGTAGCACAAGATGATGTTCACTCTCTGGAGAGGGCCAAACAGGCACACTGGACTTGGGGGTGGGGGCACAGAGTTAAGAGTACAAGTCCTACACAGAAGCCAGGAGAAGAAAATGAAGATGAGATACTGAAGGCTGAGTCCTACCTCTAAGCCGTGTTTCCCCACTCAACTTCCAGAATGTTATACACAGAGCTTTTCTCCTCCGGGAGAGAATTGGAAGAAAAGAAGAGGTGTCTTTGGGGATTCCCAAGTGGAAAAACTTAAACATGGATATCAGGCTTTATCTAACAAATGACCCAGCCAGATTGCCCTCCAGTGAAATTCACTCAGCTCTTCCAGTCAGCTTTTTTGCTCACCCACAGTTAAACGTGAGCAGACACCTAAGCATTAGGTGTCCAGAATAGTATTAGACCCATTAAGAGTGCCGTTAGCACACAAAGTCAAGATCAAGCAAACAACCCACAGAGAAAAGACAACTTGGAAGAAAAATAAAGTACAAAGGGAAGAAAAAACTTCAAAATAAACTGTTGCTAATATCCTTAAAGAGATAAGCAGTGATACTGAATCCTAGAAACAAAGTGGGAATGATATATAAAAAGGAATATTCTGAGAACATAAAAAAGCTCTTAGAAATTAGAAACATAGGTGGGGTGGGCACTGTGGTACATATCCCAGTACTTGGGAGGCTGAGACAGAGGATCATAGGTTTGAGGTCAGCCTCAGTAACTTAGCAAGACTATTTCAAAATACAAGGACTGAGAGGTAGAATGCACATGGGTTCAATCTCCAGTACCAAAAAAAAAAAAAAAAAAAGGGTCTGGGGAGTGTGCTGTGTGCCTATAAATAGCGAGTGCAAAAGAAAGGGTTAAACCAAATCCTTATTCCTTATTTTTCAATGTGAATGTAACTGGCCTCTGTTGATACTGATGAGAAATTTAGTGCCACACTAAATGTTGCTCCTTTGCCTGTTCTCTACCTTTATTCTCTGGCTATTTTAAGGTTTTACTCCTTGTCTTTGGTCTCCTATAGCATCTCTAGGGCTTCCTGCAGTCCCAGAGAAGATTTTTTAAGTGCTCATCTGGGGTCCTTTAAGGATTTATGTCCTACATTACAGTTGGATGCTGGGATAGCTAATAACCCTGGACAAGAAAATTATACCCATAAGTAAAATGACTGCAGACAACAGAATAGCCTTTTGATGACGCTCAAAGACACGGAAGTCTGAAAGAAGACTATGAATAATGGGCTTTTCCCTGGGAAAAGCATCCAGGGAGTATACATATAGGATGCTGAGTGGAATACAATCCATTACTCAGAGACAAAAGAGCTGTGGAATGTTCTAGAGTTGGAGGAGAAGTGAAATCAAGTTGGGCCAGGCAGTCCTCCCAGGGATTATTAAGAAGTGGTCAAAGGGTCTCTGAAACCCCAGGCCAACACCCTTGCCTCACCTTGCCTCCCATCTCTAGTATGTAAAAGAGAAGATTAGAGAAAGTTGGGTTCTATGAGTTGGATGTTGCTGGTGTTTTGAGAATAGCTGAATGGGCTTATTGACAACAAAAATGTCAAAAGGTTTAGACTCATTTTTTGCAGCTTTAAAGAGAAACCAGTTATTAACAAAGACATAAATCAAGAAGAGAGCAACTGAATAATAATTAGCATTCGAAGTATGGAGCCAAAATTTCTCCAGTTGACCTCGAGCAAAATTGCTTCCGCTCTCTGCTCTTTGGCTTTCACAGATGTACAATAAAAATTCTGTAAAAAGACTACCCACCAAGGTGTTTGGGAAATTGCCTAAATTCACTATTGTCAGCTAAATGCACATCATGCAAAAACAAAACAAAACAACAACAAAAAAACCAAGAGAAACATTTTGTTCCTTTCAAATTTATGAAAAATCTATAAAACAATAGTCTAGGCAAGACTCATCATGTTCATTTGGTGCACACAAAATGTTCCAAATAATAAAATAGAAACTTTATGCACAGTGTTTAGCATTTTCTACATTATGGCTTTGAAGTCTAAACACATCGGTTCCCGTGGCAAGGCAACTCCACCCAGTGTCTCTTGCCTCTC
>PVLC010001467.1:110000-142362 GCA_004027655.1 Graphiurus murinus
AGGGATTTGTGGGAGAACACGATGGTTTTAAAGTGCAGCTGCTGATTCTTTGCCCTTTGTCTCATTGAGAGGTGGAGTCTGTGGCCCTTTCCTGCCCTGGGGGTGTCTTTGCCACTGTCCCAGTAAATGAAGTGCAGTAAGAATCCTGCTGCATAGAGTCCAAAGTCACGTTAGGAAAGCGTGTTTAGCATCTGCAAGTTGAAGGGACAACCACTCCAGGAGCCATCGGCTGCTATATAAGAATCCCAGTCACCAGAAGGCCACCAGCAGAGAGACTGCACCATGAGGGGCAGAGAGAAGACAAGTAGCCCAGGGGGCCCCAGCTGCTCCAGCCCCCAGCTGTTTGAGTCTTCCCAGCTCAGGTGGCAGACCTATGAGTGAAGAAGCCTTGAGATGGTTCCAGCTCCAGCCACTCACTTGACAGCAACTGCCTGAGAACCTAAACAAGAACCGACCACCTGAGTCTACTCATTCACCTAGCTCCATTACTGAATAGTGATGCCATTGCTGCTTTATGCTGTTATTTGGGGATGGTTTGCCACTGACAACACGCAACTAGAACAGGCTCTTCACTGTTTGTCCTTTCTATGTTTTGAACTTTGCCTGGCATGAATGTATTGCCTTTTAAAAAGGTATATAAGACTAAAATTATTCCACACATTCCCTGGACTAAGCTTTTGGCTACACTTAACCCTTAAAATGGGTTAAGCAACAGAATTGTCCCAGTTGCTCCTGGTATGAATGCCCTGGGATTCACAGAGAAGTGGGAATCCCTTGGTGTGAATGGAGGAAGACTAGAATCCCCCTGGACCTGCTCCAAACAAAACACTTTGTCCTCAAGAATGCAAATTAATTCCTTGACCAGTCACATGAGAAAATATGTTAAATATCATTACAATTAAATAAACTCTTCCTGTCGACAACTTTTGAAGTGAAACAGATGACAAAGTGAGAAATGGAGGGTCTGGCTGTCAGCACGTAATTGTCAGCACATAACCGAGCACCATGAACAGAGGGAGAGAGTGCACTGACAGGCCTCCAGATGCCACAGAGCATCACTAACAAAGTAAGCACTCCCCAACCCTGAGTCGGAGTCTACGCAAGCCTTTAGATCTAACTTCGAATCTACAGAAAATGCAGGCAATAAAGAAACAGGCTACACTCCCTCAGGTAGACACAGTTACACAAATCCAGAATATAGAGCATCATACGGGACATTTGGCCTGGTCTTTTCTATACAGCACTGGTGAAGAGATGGGGAAACTGATATTCTCATGCACTATTGGTGTAACTGTATGTGTATCTCCAAGATTATATGTGTTCCTGGCTCAGAAAATCTCCTCTATGCACCCACAATGCCAACACACATTTACATATAAAATCCATGAGTTCATCAGGATTTACACCAAGAACTAACAAAGTGCAATAATTCATCTAGGACAAAAGAGTAAGGATTTTATTCAGCTAAAGTACTTATGAGTATAATATGTGATATCACTTTAGGTGCCAGGCATTAAAGCCTAGATTATAATATTAGAAGAGAAATAAATTAATAACCTTCATATCTCTCTTAAACTAGAGAGTTTGTGTTTTTTAATTTATTAATTAATTAATTAATTATTATTATTTTTTTGCGGTACTGGAGATTGAACTCAGGGGCATTCTACTTCCGAGTTATACCCCCAGCCCTATTTTTTATTCTTTATTTTGAAACCGGGTCTCACTAAGTTGCGGAGTGCCTCACTAGGTAGCTCAGGCTGGCCGAGAACCCGGATCATCCAGTCTCAGCCTCCCGAATGCTGGGATTACAAGTGTGCGCCACCATGCCCGGCTTTGTGTTTTTTTTTTAAGTTATTAATCCTTTCAGACCATGAAGCATCCCTATACCTGTTCTAAATTAACCTATGGCTTAAGGTGACCTGGGACTGATTTAGGATGGCATAGTTAAGATAGCTGGTAGGTGCATTAGAACAAGTTAATTATATCTAAAAAGCTCTTCATCTATTTATTGCCCAGGGTTGTTCTGAGATTTACTATGCCATCAAAAGTAAAACTCAAGCAACCTAGTGAAAATCACTATTTTTGCCTATAATCACAGGGGTAATATTTCAAGACCATCTCATTAAGCCGTAATATTTGTAGCCAACCTATTTGGCATACCTTGGAAAAAAAATAGTGAGGCATATCAAAAGGCACAGTTCCCTTTCAGAACAGGGGTTTATTTATCAAAGTGTTAGGCAAATACCAACATTAGATTAGCACAACTGTTTCATTATTTCTCCCAGGGGAAAAAAAAAACAAACATATAAAGATGTCAGGCCACTTAAGAACCTGCTGAGTTTAGAGTAAATTAACACAAAAGTTGTAAACAGTACTTTGCCTTGAGAAAGAGTAAATGTTTAGGAGAAATTAGAAGATGATTGCCTCTATTTTTCTATCTGGCAGCATCCAATAAATGAAGGCAGTGCCATCCATAAGCCTGTTTAAATGTATTACTAAAATCTTAAATGCTATCATACTTTGGGAAATGAAGATCTATAAAGGGGCTCAGTTTGCCCAGCCACACTTACTACCATGGATGTCTGGTGACTCCAAAGATAATGTTCATTGGTCATAACTCAGAGAGGGATCTCATTCCTAGTACTATGATAATAAGAAGAAATTCAGACTGAACCATCTCAATAAACACAATATTTTACCCTTTTCCTGTGACATAACCCACTGACATACTTAGTGCTTCCCAAGCCCAAGAATAGCCTAGCTCCTTAAAACATTTAGTGTTCTGGCTGAAGAGCTGGGTTTAAACTCTCTCTTCTACCATTTACTTCCAGTAAGGAGGTAAATTCCTCTTTGGGGCATGGTTTCTCCATCTGTAAAATGGCGCTAATAATAGTAGCTACCTCACAGAGCTGTTAGAAGGACCACATGAGGAAAACAACATAGCGCACTCAGAACTCTGACCAGCATCACAGCCATTCTTTCTAAGTTCAACACATACTGTGGAAGGCTGAGCACTGGCATTCACTGATGGGTAAAGCAGGGATCTGAGAGTCCTGCTGAAAGTAAATCACTGTAAAGCTTTACTGGAGATAGGTCCATGCAGAGGTCTTAGAAAGTTTCTCTGCTCTGCTAAGGGTTATTTTGGGGATGCCTGAAATGCCAGGAAGGTTTCAGGATAGATACGCTTCAGCAGGCCCTTGAAAAATAAGGAAAAATTCTCCTTTCAGCATAATGATCTAAGATCACACACATTCAGTAATTTAGTATTGCTCTCACTTACACTCTCTGAGTAGGCTTACTCTTGTGGTCATGTACAGGAGATGAAAGATTATCATCTTATTCTTTCCATGTGAGCATTAATACTGCTATTTCTTTGCCCAGGCTCAAGTGAAATATCTCAGGTTTTGAGTTGTCCAGCAATTCAGTTCACAGTAGCTCTTTGAGAGTTATCATAATGACTTAACTTGGAGAAGGGCCTCATAGAATTCCCCCATGGCATGAGAAAAAGTTAGTTTGAATGTATATTATGACACTATGGCTCTGAAACTGAGAGAGTTTCCTTTCTTGTTTTGGCCATTAGGAAGCTTGGAGCTAAACTGGCTCTCTGACAATACCAACTGTATAGGGCTGTGTGCTACTTTTTCCTCTTTGAATTCTTACTTATATGTGACACCTTTGCTATTTAATTTGTATGGCATTCCATTTGGAAACAAATTTAAATCTTCTCTCCATGAGAGAAAAGTATGTTTTTAGAACTCTCACAGTATGACTAAATAATAATGTGGATACTTCATAGAGTTAACAGCCTCCTCTCCCTGAAGGCTGTGTTTACTTTCAGAAAATTTCCTCGTTGACAGACCTAGCAAAAAGTTCCCAACCATCAAACACAAGGAAGGTATTTTCCTGGGGAAAAAGTCACATTAATAAAACGTTTCTTGCAAAAGAAATTCAGATGCATTTGCTAGAGCAAACATCCTGTCTCGTCCTAAACCAGCTAAGGGCATGTGAAGGAGAGGGGCCGTCAGAGGCCAGCGGAAATTTTGAAATCAGAGTTGGAACAGTTCCTCCAGCCAGCCCAACTGGATGGCCACCAGGAGCACTTCTACCGCAGGCTTTGGGAGAGCAACCATGGCGATGGAAGGAACTGGACAATTAGGACATATACCACACAATCAAGCAAAGCAAGTCCAACAGCCCTATAGTGTCCGAACAAGGCCACTTTTAGAATGTTTTTCTAAATGGACTGCTCCATTTTTTTTTAACCAAAATACTCTGATTTATTAATATCCTTTCTTTTACATAGCTTGCAAGTTAGTTGATTGATTGATTGATTGTGGAACTGAGGATTGAACCCAGGACTATTTTACCTCCAGTCCTATTTTTAGTTTTTGTTTTGAAACAGAGTCTCGCTAGGTTGCTGAGAATCTCCCTAAGTTCCTGCGGTTGGTCTCAACCTGCAATCCTCCTGTCTCAGTCTCCTAAGTACTAGGATTATAGGCATGCACTATTGCAACTGATACAAATTTATCTTTTAGTCATTTGTTTGTTGATTGGGAAAGTAATTTTCCTAAGCATGTAATAGCACCAAGAATTAAATTATTTACTCTTACTATTTGTATATTATTTTCTAGTAACTTACTCATAGTCCTTTCTAATAACTATTAAGCAACATGTGTTTCCTATTTTCTTTGAATTTCTAAATTTTTAACAGGTACATAAAAACAAAGATTGTACATATCCATGTTGTACCATGTAATGTTTTGATACATTTATACATTGTGCAATGTTTAAATCAGGTTACACATACTTGGCTCCTCAAACATTTATCATTTCTTTATGGTGAGAGCCTTAAAAATCCTTTGAGAACTCATTTTTTATTGCTGGAATCAGGATAAAATTCCAGATAATCCCTGTGATCAGAGAAAAATATTTATATCAAATGGCTCCCCCCAAATGAGGACTAAAGTCACAGCACTATGTGACCCCCCTATCAATGCAAGGACATTAGGGAAGGAAAGATTTTTTTTTTCCTTATCCACTACTAGGTTCATGGTGGAAGCCCGTATAAAGAAAGACAAGAGAAAAGCAGGAAAATTTAAGGAATATAAGCTTTACATGACAGGAGAGCTGAGAGAAATGAAGACCCAAAGAAAGAAGAACACCTGTGTATCTTCATGCTCGGTCTCATGAAGAGTGGACAGCTGTATGGAAGTATGACTGGACAAAAGGGTGTGGCCTGATGGTGACAAACTGGGGGAGGGGTGGAGACTTAGCAAGGACTGTCTGTTGGATCCTTCTCTATGTCCCTGCATCTTCAGAGAGACGGACATTTCTTTCCTCTGGGAACAGGGAGGCCACATCTGGAATGACTGACCTACTTTCAGGGACAAGAGTGAGGGGAAGGGATGCATCATATTTTGGGGTAGCATGTCCTGCACCCCATTAAAACATATCACACATACAGCTACACACACATGCACACGCACACACAGTTCTAGTTTATGCCAGCACATTATATATGTGAACTCCAGAGGTAGGTTTTAGGCTTTATCACCTCTGTTGTCAGGAGCTGTGGCAGAGTCTGAGCTGGGCTTCCATACTGGCCTGGGTCTCTTTTCTGTAGATTATGCAGTTTCTACTTGACCCTATGAGTCAGGGAAGAGTAAGTAGAAGGCAGACTTGCAGATATCTTGGAAGCCACAGAGGAAAAGGGTATTTGGAAAAGCACACTTTTCTGGCAGGAAAGAGATTAATCCCATACCTTCTTTTCCCTATTACTAAAACCTACTTATTATATTGAAGACTACTTTGCATGGCCCCGTTTTAACACTAGCCTGGGAAGACTCCTCTGCCACTTAATTAGAAAAAGTATAAATTGAGCCAGGTACGGGGGTGCACACTTGTAATTCCAGTACTTGGTAGGCTGAGACAAAATGATTGCAGGTTTGAGGCCAGCCTCAGCAACTTAGTGAGACCCTTAGCAACTTAACTAGACCGTATTTCAAAATAAAAAGTGCTGGAGGTGTTGTAGCTTGAAAGTAGAATGCTGCTGACTTCAATCCTTAGTACCCCAAGTAAAAAAAACAAACAAACAAAAAACAAATGAGCAAAACCCAAAAAACAAAAGAAGAAAAGGAATAATTGCGTCAGAGACAGCCCTAAGGTCTGTGCACCAAGAGATTCTGCAATTCACTTGCGTAAGTCACAGGCTGATCCTGCGTGAGGCCACATTGTGAGGAAAAGTTAACAATTCACCCAAGTGGACAGGAATTTAGCTCCAGGATCAAAACTTCGGGGTTTCTGGAAACATCTGGAGGTCTGACATTGAAACACAGTCTGAGCCTCAATTGCTGTTTTGCTTGGTACATGTCCCTGTATGAATCATAAGAGCTAAAAACTGGGAGTAACCGAAGGCGAGGCACTGCAGCCTGGGGTCAAGTGCTCTCTACCATCAGCATCAGCAGGGGCGGGCCTGCCTGGGCCTTGATTAGGACTGAAAGTTTGTGCCTGAGACCAAAGAGACAGTGAAAACCAGCTAAAGGAGTCCTGGGCCCAATACTGAGAGGATGAGGATGTCCACAGCCAATGGGGCACAGGTGGAGAATATGCAACAGCTCCTAGCCCAGAAACAGGCAAGGAGCAAAGCAGACTGGGGTGAAAGGCGGGGGCTGGGAGAGAAGGCTAGTGGGGAGTGGGCACAGCTGGGGGAGGCCCCATCCATTATTTATGACAGTACTGGGTATGCGATTCCATTTATTCAGGTTGAGGGACAGAGAGGCTTAAGTAGGTTTGTTACCCATACTACACAATGCTCTTGTTAAAAATTGACATTAGTAATCAGCTTTCCTTCTGACTTTTGTGTTTAACTGGGAAGAGATAGTGAATGAAAGATGGCATGTGTAAGATGGGGGAGAGGCTGTGAGCAAATGGTGTGCGATTTATAATCAATACCTTACAGTCATCATAGTGGCAGTAGCTAGCTCATGGCATGGATGTGCCAGCCACTGTACTCACACTGCACAAATGCAATTTCACTCCCACAATAACCCCGGGTGGTGGGTACAAGGATTGCCTGCACTTTACAGAGGAGGAAACTGAGGCTGGGAGAGGGAGGTCAACGAGCTCTTTCCACCACCAATGACACATCCCGGGCCCTATCTGAATATAAGATCCAGTATTGTTGAATCACATTCATTTGTCATCACTAGATATGGTTTCCCAGCCCTTCCCACAGACAACACAGTATTTGGTCCTTTCAATAACTCAGGAGAGCAAACTTGGTTTCAAACCTCAGCTGTGCCTCTTCTTGGCTGTGCTACTTAGCCAGCTCTCTGAGCTGGGTTTTCCCATCTCTAAAGTGAGGGTATTAATGATGTCTAACCACCCACAGGGCCATACTGAGGGAAAAAAAACATGCTAATTGATACACAAGTATCCCCAGCAAAGGACTAGGGGCTAAAGAAAAGGCCGCTCTAATGGAAAGATGGAACAATGGGGAATTTTGTTTCCAGACAGAAAGAGTAAAGCTCAGGGAGATTCGAGGTTCCCTCAAAATCATCTGCTAGGAAAGGCTGGAGCTGGGAACTAAGGTCGTCCGGTGCAAAGCCCAGCATCCTTTTCTCTACAACTTCATGGCTCCACATGGTCCATGACACCACGTTGTTCGTGGACCATGTCATGGCGCTGGCGGCCTGCTTTTCCCAAGGCTCCCAGCCACTGCTGTAACAAGTAGTCTCTGAGGCAGGTGTGCTCAGCCCAGTGAGGACAGCTGGAGGCTCTTCCTGGCAACACAGGAAAGAAAATTTCCCCATTCTGTTGGCACAAGCACGTTTACAGGGTTTTTTTGCAAAGTGCAATTGGGAGCACTTCAGCTCCTGATTCCCCCTAAGCAAGGACATGTGTTGGGCGTGTTGCCTGCAGCCCCGATGGTGGATGGTGGGTGATTAACTGCAGGCCATGTGGCGGAGTTGATGGGGATGTAATCGAATATATCCAGCCCTCATAATGAGTGGGGGAATGTATTTCTACCTGTATCATGGTTTAGAGTGAGAGTGGGGTGGGGATGGGAGAGCTGCTGGAGGAAAATGATGCTGAGATAAAGAAAGAATATTGTAGGGCTTGGCTTTTCCCAAAGAATTTATAATGAGCTCACTTATGAGTCATCAGTATCTAACAGCGAGCCCCTTTCCTCCCTATTGGAATCTGGCAGTGCCAGCATTGAACACAATTGTGATATCAGCACTGTTTGCTACTCTCATCTACTGTTGGGCTCCGTTTTCTGCCTCTGACGCCCCTTCTCTCAGTCCTCCATTTGGCCAGCCTCCAAACCCTACCCTGGCCATAAGAGTCTTCTCTTCCTCAATCTCATCCTCCCTCTGAAGGCGACTCACCTCAAATCAGGGTGAGAAGGGAAACAAGCAAGTGGGATTAATTCATATCAGGTTGTGAGTGAAGGATGTAGCTGTCCCAAGGTGTTTTACAGGTTAAGAATTGAACACGTGCTACATTGGTAAATTTTAGAAAGATTTTCATCAAGACTCAAACTAGCTCATCTTCACAAAAACAGATAGATCATCACACTGAATTTGAAATCCCAATATCAAACCATATTTAATTACTGACCCACTGGAAAAACATTTATTGACTGCCTGTGATGACTGGCACTGTGCTATGGTCCACAAAAAGGAACCCTTGTTATATTACAGTAAAAGAGCCCACAGCTTCCACTAGGGGGCAGGAATCGGTCATCCAGGGGCTACTCTGTTTTGTTGGCCTGGTGCTTAGAGTATGACAGAGAAGGAGGCTGGGGTAGGGCAAGGGGAGGAGGAGGCAAGGACTGTAATACAGCTCCTGTTTTCCAGAAGCATCCATTCCTCTTGGCTTTGTCCCCGTTACCTGCCTGTACCCTGAGGCATTTGAATTTATTACCTTGGTCTAAGAAGACATTCTTGAAAGACATATTAGTACCACGATTATTTTATGATGCTGGGGATTTTTGTTAAAATATCAAACTCACTGACAAAACTCTAAAATATAAAATTGGAAAATAGACTTCCTTAGAACGTGAAGTCACCAAAATTCCAGTGTTTGTTACATTTATTCAACCCCCCCCCCAAAAAAAAGTATATGCTAAAAATTAGGAAACCTGGATTCCACTTTTTGATTTCCTTGCAGGCTATGTGATCTTAGACAAATAACCTCACCTTTCTGAGTCTGTTTTCTTATCTGTTAAGAGAGAGTCTTGGATTTCATAATCTTTAAAGTCTTTCAGGTCAAGTAGTGTTCCAATACTATAATTCTTTGCTGTCTCACAGACTCCAGTGAATTTTTAATAAAAGAACTTGGCATTTTTCACTGATTATATGACTCAGGAATCTCTCCCAAAGAAACACAAAATAAAAGTTGTCAGAGAAAACAACAGACTTTAATTTCCTGGGTAAAATGCTTCTTCCAGGACCAAAGAATGTCCACATATTAATTCTTATTATAAAGGAACTAGCCTGTGGCGTGGTGACACATGTCTGTAATCCTAGTACTTGGGAGACTGAGACAGGAGGATTGAAGGTTTGTGGCCAGCCTCAGCACACACACACACATACAGGAACTATAGAAGAGCAAAGATCAACAGAAAGCACAGCTGATTATATGTAGCATACTGAAGTATAGACTCATATCTGGTAAATTTCTTTTGGAATAAAAAATGAAATCTGAAGTGTCAAGAGTACCAAAGTGTCAAGTTACCCTTTGCGTCAGATCACCAGAGAACTACATACACACATAGCTTGTCTCCTGAGGTTCTTTAACAGGTTTCCAAGTGGAATGTTTCCTCTAGGGGGCTTAAGACTGGGGCGTAGGTACTTAGCACAGAAGGGAGGACCACTGAACCAGGCTCTGCTTGCCACAGGGTTGAGAGGCTCTGGCTCCAGAGAAAGGCCTTGAAGTCTCTTAGAAGCAAGTGTCTTTCCCATACACAACAAGGAACCCTTTTAGGAGGGTGGACTATGCTGATGAATGACTTAACCTCCCTGAACTTCGCCCACACGTGGGCAAATCAAGGAACTCCACTGGAGTCAACTTAAGTAACTTGGTATGGAGTAATTCACACTTTCCTTCCTCAGTGGACTCCATAAAACTTGATTGTTGAAGAATGCTACTATCATTCATTCCTGTAGTACTTGGTGTTTAATTTGCCATATTGACTTGTAATCTCTGAAATGTCTGGGCTAGGAGTTGAGTCCATGAGATGGATGCAAAACTCAATTAATGCACATGGTACCCCCAATGGGAACTACATGTCACTGGGGATCCTGGGAGTGTCTACCAGGGCAAGAGGAGTGGTGGTTACACGGTGTAGATGTCCACTGGTTAAGAGGACACAGTTGAGGCCTTCTGGGCCGGTCCATGACTGATATGATAGGGCTGCCACCTGAAGTTCAGGTGTCAATCAATTCTCAAGTGGACTTGAGTCTTACTCTATGGAAATCCTGGCACTGCTAAAGGAGTGATACTACCAACAACTATGGGGAAGCTGACTGTGAACGAAAACAAATATTGACTCCCTTTCTCCATCTTTCTAATCATACCCACCCCGACCCCCCAAATCTCTTCACCCTAACAAATAGATTTTTCTCTATTTATGCTAGAAAAAAAAAAAAAAGACTCTGTCAGATGCTGGGGAGCCCACTTTAGCTTTTGCGCCCTGACCCGGTTTGACTATGTTCCATCTGGGCCCTAGTTCTATGTGTGCTGAGACCCAGAGAGATTGCAAGTCAGACTCTCTGGGTCTGTTTCCTCTTCTATAACATGGACTAATAAGTCCAGGTCTCTAAGTCTAATATCTCAAGGTTTAGCACTATTTTGATGATCATATAAGTGGAGGTGAGCTCCTAAAGAAACATGTTATTGTTTACCAGACATATAAGACTATAAAAAGAATGACAGAGAAAGTTATATTTTTTATTTATTCTAAATTAATAAGTTCCACTGTGTCATTTACATACATGAATATATTGTGTGTGGATCATCTCCACCTTCCCTTTTACCCTCTCCCCTCCTCCCCTCCTCCCCTCCACCCTTCCTCCCCTCCTCCCCTGCTTCCCTTCTTCCCTGGCCCCCATCCTGGTCTCTAATAGTGCAGCCATTGCAGGAAGGAGTGAACTTTTCTCTAAAGGTGCCACATGATTGAACTTGGACCCTTCCATAGTGTACCTGCTTTCCCTTTTACTCCTGCCCTAAATGTTTCTAGCATTATGAGTTTGGTTTCTAATCTTATTTTGCTGTGCAAGATACAAAATGTTTTTAATAAGTCAATTCTATTCTCTCTCTCTCTCTCTTTTTTTTTTTTTTTAGTACTTGGGATTGAGCCCAGGGGAATTCTATCTCCGAGCTATACCCCAACACTTTTTATTTTGAAACAGGGTCTCGCCAAGTTGCTGAGGCTGGCCTCGAACCTGTGATCCTCCTGTCTCAGCCTCCCAAGTATTAGGATTACAGGCATGCTCCACCATGCCTGGCTAGGTCAATTCTATTTTTTGCAATATATCCTAAACATTTCATTTTATTCTACCCTCACTATCCATTACAGACATAAGGATTCAAGAAGCATTTAAAACCATGGGTCAATGACCAGAATAGAGCAGAATCCAACATAGAGTGAAATCAATGTTAAGTTCACTATCAATGGGAAGATAACAGTTCCTTCTACACGGGCAAAACCTGAATGGGCAGCCACTGGTGTGTGAGGTTGGTGCAGGGTCATTCTATCTATCATCTATCTATCTATCTATCTATCTATCTATCTATCTATCTATCTTTCTACTCATTCTTTTATTTATCTTTGATAACTTAAGGTAACTTATTTATTAAGCAACCCCCCAAATGTTCAAGATTGTCTCTTTTTTAATTAAGACACATTGCTAGAGGATACAAAGTAACAATGGAAAACTAAAACATTGCAACATAAGTGTAATGTTCTTTCCTTTTAATAATCGTAACTCAGCCCACTCCTGGATCAGGATGCATAGCTGATCATCAAGATTAGGAAAATTCTCACAAAGATCCCACTGCAATTTAAAATACTACCCAACAGCCATCTGTGCATGGCTCTACCCTAATACCCTCCCACAAAAGAGGAGATGCAAGAGCCACCATTCAGTTTTACTCTCAATGTGTTCATTAATGCTCTTAGGAGAAGTGTTAGTTCAATGTTTTAATATCTATCTCATGCACAGACTGCTATACAACTCTGTGGTATTGAACAGTTTAAAAATATATGAGGTAGGGGCCCCCTTCAGCCCAGACTCACACTTTGGCAAAAGTTTAAAACTCCAGAGCTGAGCAGTCTGGAGTGCAGTTAACACACAGAGGTCACAGAGACTTCCTGGTCCCTCTGCTAGAGTCCATTGGTCAAGCTTTCCCCCAGGTGCCCGAGAAAACTGCATCTATCTCAGACAAGGGATCAAATGGCAAAGCGAAAGGGTTTATTTATTTTACACAAAGCAGCAATGTGGTACTTTAAAATTCTAAAAATTTCACCATAGCCCTGGAAAAGGTGGTCTTAAAAAGGTTGTCTCCTTGGTGCTCTTGCCGCTTCTCAACAAAGACTAAGATTGTTACCACCACTGTCCCCCTCCCCTTTTCACAGCCATGAGACTGTACCTCTAGACAAACTGTTCTATCTGCAATTTGCCAACTGGAAAGACTCAGCCATCTCCTTATTCTTTTTTTTTTTCCTCTCAAAGTACTATCTGCAAATCTACTTGTTCCAATTTCAGTTTATTGAATGTTTATTGAGCAATTACTATGTAATTGATAGCACCATAGCTAGCTAGCAAATGCCAGCCTTAACTACACATTAAGGTACCTGGAGAAGCTTTAAAAAAAATAGAATGTATCAACACTCTGTGTCTAAGAGAACCTGACTTGTTGGTCTGGAGCGAGGTTTGGGCAGTGATGTTTTTTAAGATCTATCCTGGTGCTTGTGTTGGGCAGCTAGGGCTGGGGACCAAAGACGTAGGCGCTGGAGACGTAGGCATGAACGTGGTAGTTCCTCCCTCCAGCAGATGGTGGCCCATGGCTAATTTGTATCTGACACTAATGGTTCACCATGGTAAAAGCAGCCATCAGTTTGGGCTTTGCAAACAGTGTTTGCTCAAATGATCCATTTGGTAAGAAGGACACACTCTGCTAGCCAAATGAGCAATCCCACGTGGGTCTTCTTCAGTTTCTCTGATTCATTTCAGCCTCTGTTTCTCACAGGCACAATTTCCTCACACAGCTAAAGCAGTCCATTAAAAGCTGATAGCTGGCCTCTCCTGACCAGAGTTCCCCCAGTGCCTAGCTTGGCAATTGGCACAGAGACAATACATCATCAATCTTGGTTCAGCCAAAGTAATCCAGCAGACAGATCACAGACAGAACATAAATTTTGTCATAGGAGACATGCCTAGTGAGGTGCTTATGACTAAACTGTTTATAAAATATTTCTGCAAGGACTATTCTTAATCACATGGGATAGATGAAAACATTCTCCACTATTTTTTTTTTTTTTTTGTCTACTAGTCATTGAGCAGGAGTCAATGATGTTTTCCATCAGCTCAGAGCCTGAGTCAATCCTGACCTATGTAGGAAACGTTTCAAGAGTTGGGTACCACTGGCCACTAGAAACCTGCATGAAAAGGTACTATGTTCCACTGAGACCTGCAGAGGGGGAGGAGGGTAGACATTGCTTGCCTGTCCTCCACTCTCCATTCCCCACCCCCTCACATGCACACACAGCCCACGCGTCACTATTACAAACTCTGACCTTCCTGTATGAACAGAGGTCTGCTTCAGAGACCCTGTGCACAGGTAAGCTCCTTGCTGGTGGAGTCCTGCCCCAAAGCTGAGCCTACTTGTCCTTAACCCCATACCACAGGACCACTGGCTGGTGAAAGTAGACCCCACAGCAGAGCCATCACTAGAAATTCTGGTGAACAAGTGTTCTCAAATAAGTCTGTATTTCCTATCTCGCTGGCCCTGTACGAGCACAACACACAAGGGGCCTCTCTCAACTAAGAAGGAGCTTCTATCCCTGGATCCCTGCCATCTACCCACCTTGACACTTCAGAGACCGGAGCAGGAGCACCAGTGATCATTCTCATGCTGCATGTGTATGTGAATACTTTCAAGTTACAAATCACCTTATCTGTTAGGTAGAAGCCATTCTCCTTGATAAATATCCCTGCCTCGACAAATATGCATCTTCATAATGGCATTCATTTTTTCCCTTAACTGAACTGCATTTTCATATTTTCTACATTTATCATGATTTCATCTGGTACTCATCCCTAATAATAAAAAAATTAACTATAATTTATTCAAAGTCTATAGATCTTAAAATATCTTAAAAATGTAAATTAAATGTTAAAAGTTAGAATTATTTTTACATTTCTGAAATTCTATTTCTTCTGAAATATTCAAAATTGTTTATGAAAATTAAATGTCAAAGTACATATTATAACTTACCAATATCAAAATGTTAAAACATTTAAATGATGTTGGAATTGTAGAATTTGCTCTTCTATAAAGTTGTCTTAATAAATATTTTAAGATTTAATCTATTCAAAATGCTAGGATTTGGCCAGAAGTGGTGGCAGTGCTTTGGAGGCTGACACAGGAGGATTGCAGATTCCAGACCAGCCCCAGCAACTTAACAGGGTCCTCAGCAACTTAGTGAGACCCTGTTTCAAAATAAAAAATAAAATAGGGCAGGGGTGTATCAGAAGTAGAATGCCCTGGGGTTCAATCCCTAGTACCCCCCAAAAAAATCTAGGATTCATTATCTATCAAGTTGACATGCTATGTGTACATCTACATACATACAAATTTAACAAATATTAATTATTAAAGTATTTGCAAGCATCTCTCAACTGCCATGTACTACTGTTGCAAGTACTATAGTAATATATAGTAATACTTCTGGTACAACAAAATGTAACACAAAGAGAGACAAGAAAATAAACATTTGGCACTATTTGCAAATGATAAATGATCAATGAGTTTATTCTATTCGGGCTGTTTGGGAGGAAGAATTTGGCAAGCCAAATTTTTTTTTTTTTCTCACTAACTGCTTCTACCATCCAGATACTCCCAACGCCCTACATCAGTGTCTGTCTCTGAAATTATCAATGGCACAACCTACCGCATTCCATTGAAGCGGCACTTTGCAGTGTTCTAATTCAGGGATACAAGATGGGAGATGTAAGGAGCCTCCTCTGTGTCTGGACAGAGCAGAACTCCAGAGGATGTTTTGAGTCACAGGTCCTACTGAGCTAGTGCTGAGCAGCAGATCTCCACTGGCAGAGACACCACTGCTCATGTGCTCCTAATAACTTTGCTCATGTGTGTGTTTGTATTTCTTTAAAGCCTGGGGCCTAGTGGGGCCTCTCTTGCCTTGGCTTCTCCCCAGTTATCAAAGGTGCTGGCTCAGAGCTAGAAGAAGCTCTCGACCACAGCTGGGGAAAGACTGCATAATTCTAAAACATTTAATAGTGGAAATTCTGATTTGCACCATGATAAATAATAGGAACTAGAGTTATACTCCCACTATAATGTGTACACTTAACAAAGTATACTAAGTACTTGCTTTTAAATATTGGGCAAAAAGCAGCACAGAACTATGCTCTTGGAAAAGCAGGACATAGATGAGGTGAGTCTTGTGATGGTGTTGACTTTCTGTATGCAGTTGATTTATGGAAAGTAGTGGAGAAAGGAGAATCCCAGAGGAACACACGGAAATCACTGAATTGAAGAGACAGAGGTTGAAGTTCAGGGAGACAAAGGCAGCTGGAATCTATGAGGCAGAGAAAGGGCTCTAGAAATCTGCTCAGGGTTCCTACTGAGTCCACTGCTTATCCTAAGCCATAACTCCACAGTGAAGCCATGTATTAAGAGCAGATCTTGTGGCCAACTGCCTATTTAACTTCATGTGATCCTTGTCTTTCTCCATAATCAGGTGAAGTGTGTTTTCTTCCATTATGGTGAGTTTGGTGATCTGCAGCAGAGCCTCAGGCTACTTACCCCTTCTAGCCTGTCCATTGTGTAATTGGTCAGGAACTACACAGGGACAAACTAAGCAGTGGCAAGATAGCCTGAGGAAATCATAATCCTTATTCTTGAGGTTTTCATAACTGAAAAACATCTTATAGATAGCTATTAAGATCACATGTGGCTCATTTGTTTACAAAGCTCCACCTGTAAGCAGTCTGAAATGATCCATCTCCTCTATAAATCACTTCTAAATTAGCTTCCAGGCAAGATGGCCCTTTATTCCACCATTTTCCAGCTCATAATAATATAGTTCTTTCTGTACCTCCACCTTGCCTCTCAACTAATTGTTTTCCATCATACAGTAACAGAGTCTTTGTGATATAAAAACAAGGTAAAATATCTCTAGTTCAGTCAAAGAATGACTACAGAACTAAATGTAATTTCCAGAGCTCATAAAATGTATAGGAGATGTTGAAGTTATGATCAGCCAAAGTGAAGAGTATTCAGGGCATTTGGGAGAACCTCAGAAGAGTCACACCTTAGTAGTAAGATAAACTAGCCCTAGTAAAGTTTACGTGAAACCTGCCCTAACAGAGCTTTTAAATAAGCTTTGGAAAGAGGAAGTTGATCAGCTTAGTATTGCTGCCTATAAAACAAAGCCTGATACTCTTTACAGAAAGAAAACAAAGTCCAGTATTCAATAGCCTAAAACTCAAAATGTCTAACATTTAATACAAAATGATTAGGCATTGAAAAGCATCAGCAGTGTGACCAGTAACTTAGAAGGATACCAGCCAGTAGAAATGGATCCAGGAATGGCAGAAATAATGGAATTAGCAGACGAGGACATAAAGATAACTACTGTAAATATGTTCAAATATATAAAGGAAAACATAAAAACAATGAGAAGAGAAACTGAAAACATAAAAAAGTCCAACAGAAACGCATAAATTCTGGTGATGAAAACATTAAGTATGTGGAAATGAAATTCACTAGATGAAATGAAAAGCAACTTAGTGTAGAAGAAAAGATCTGCAGACTTAAAGATGTAGTGATTGAAACTATCTGAATTGAAGCATGGGGAGAAAAATGTCTCAAAAAAGTGAATGGAGATTTAGTAACTTGTGGAAAATATCAAGTAGTCTAATATACTTGTAATCGGACTTCAAGAAAGGAAGTAGGATATAAAAATATTTCAAGACTTAGAGGATAAAAAGACAAGCCACAGATTGGGTTTGCAAAACATGTCTGTGTGGTTTTTTAAAATTTTTTATTGGGTGTCTGTGTTTTTTTTACAAACATATATCTGATATATTTTCAAACACATATTTCATTAAGAACTTGTACCACAAAAAAAGAACTTGTATCCAAATTAGAAAAAGAACTAATAAACTCAAAAATAAGAAAGCAACACTTTAAAAAAAATTTTTAAATAGCTATTACTAAAGAAGATTACTAAAGAAGATATACAAATAACAAATAAGCATGTGAAAATATGCTCAACACCATATGTCACTAGGGAATTGTAAACTTAAACAGCAATATGAAATTATTACACACTTACTAGATTGGCTAAAATCTAAAAAACAAAACAAAAAAAAACAAAGCCCCAACCAAACAAACAAACAAACAAAAACCTTACAATATAAAATACTGGCTGTGGAGCAACAAGAATGCTTATCCATCATCCATTGATGGTGGGTGTAATAGTTTGAAAATAGAATCCCTGCTCCCTACCCCTCATGGAAAGGAGGTGGCAGTGTTGGAAGTAGGGCTTAGTTGTAATCTCAGCAGCATATAAATCCATTGTAATGGATTTTTCTGGATGGTGGTCTGGCCTGGTAGAGTGTGGTTGGAGAAGGTGGGTCCCTTAGGATGCTTGTGTCTTTGGCTCTCCTTGCTTGCTCTCTCTTGCTTCCAGACTCTATGATGTGAGAGTGAGCCTTGCTCTTTCCCTCTCTGCTTCCTGCCACCATGCCCTGAGATCTGAGGTCCTTGGCTGCACATGGACTGAATCTAGAACTTCCAAGGAAACTATGAGCAAATAAATCTTCCTTTCTCTAAGTTGCATGATCAGTCTTGGATGATAGCTGTGAGAATGCTAATACAGTAGGAATGCAAAATGATAGTCACTTTGGAGTGCAATCTGGCAATTTCTTCTAAAATTAAACGTACTCTTACCATATGATCCAGCAATCACAGTACTTGATATTTTTCCCCAAATATATTAAAAGCTTGTCTACACAAAAATCTACATGTGAATGTTTATGCCAGCTTTATTCATAATTTCCCCAAACAAGAAGCAACCAAGATATTCTTCCAAAGGACAAACTGTGTCACAGCCTTACAAGGGAATATTATTTAGCTATCAGCCACTAAAATATATGGAGGAATCTTAAATGCACATTATTCTGTGAAAGAAGCCAGGCATTCTAGAAAAGACAAAACTATAGAGACAGTAAAAAGATCAATAATTCTCAGGGGCCAAAGGAGAGGTGAATAGGTGAAATACAGATAATTGTTGAGAAAGTGAAATTATTTTGTGTGGTACTAAAATGACAGATACATGATAGTGTGCATTTGTCAAAACCCATGGAATGTACTACACAAAGAATGGATCCTAATGTAAGTTAATAATACTGGATGGATATTGGCTCATGTATTATAAAAAATGTACCACCCTAATGCAAGATGTTAATAATAAGGGAAACTGAGCAAGGAAGAAAAGGGATATGTGAGAACTCTCTTGCTATTTGCTCCATTTTCTATAAGCCTAAAGCTCCTCTAAAAATAAAGTCTAGCAATTAAAATAGTTTAAAACTGAGGCTCAGTAAAGGTCATTCAGTAATATAAAACTGTTTGGTGCCATGCTTCAAGCTACAATCCTAGTGCCTTCACTCTGATTTGAGAGTGAGTCCACTTGATAATGGGGACAGAAGTGGGAAGGAACCTTCTCCTATACCACAGTGGTGTCCCAAGTTACAGATGGAAGATACACCAGTCAGTTTTTGTTGTTGTTGTTGTTCTTGCCTAGGATTTATTTATTTATTTAGAATTGGTCCAATAAAACTATATAACATAGTGAGATTCAAAGGGATATATTCATATATGCACACAACATCTCTTGGTGTGGTTCCCTCCTAACCCTATCCTGCGACCCTCCTCCCCCTTACATGCTAGCAAGGCTGTTAGTAATATCTTGATCGATAGACATAATCCTTTTTGGTCTGCTTCCTTCCTTAAGCCTCCTTTTCCCTTCTCTTTCTCTTTCCCACATCCACTTCCACTGTTCTACTGGTCTCCTTACTATAATGAAGACCTTTCTCTTTCCTCTTTTCTCTGTAGCTTCCACATATGAGAACATTATGCTAAGTGAAATCAGCTTTTATTCTTGTTTATGTCATATATGCAGGTTTGTCTGTAATATTTTGGTTTATGCCTGTGGCCAGCATAATATTTACAGTATCTCCTTGCAGTCTCAAACTAGATCAATTTGAAATAATCAATTATATGATATCCTACTGAAGCTGGCTTCATATGGACTGAATTCAGAACTTCTAAGGAAACTGTTTCATTTTAGGGGAGCATATTTTAAGTATCAAACACTGTGCCAAGACAATTATATGCATTATCTTAAACAATAATCTTATAAAATAGAAACTATCATTATTAGATGAAGACATGGAGGTCTTAAAATATTTGAATGGAGCTGGGCATGGTGGCGCACGCTTGTAATCCCAGCATTTGGGAGGCTGAAACCGGAGGATCCGGGTTTGCGGCCAGCCTCAGCTACCTAGTGAGGCCTTCCACAACTTAGTGGGACCCTGTTTCAAAATAAAGAATAACAAATAGGTCTGGGGGTGTAGCTTGGAGGTAGAATGCCCCTGGGTTCCATCCCCAGTACCACAAAAAAATATTTGAATGGATAAAAATTGATAAAAGTCACAAATCCACAGATACAAGATGCTTGATGAATTCCAAGAACTATAAACACACACACACACACACACACACCCTTTGCCTAAACCATTGAGAGTAAATATCTTAAAAGATCCTAGAGAAAAAGACAGAAAAAAGTATAAGAATTATCACAAAAGTTCTTAGAAACTGTGTGAAATAACAATGGAACATCTTGAAAGTGCTGAAAGAGAACTGTAACGAAGAATTTTATATCTAGTGAAGATACCCTTTAAATGAGGCATAGTTCCATGTAGATGAAATTCTTAAAGAAGGTCCTGCTAATCTCTGATGGCAGAAAGGAGTGCAGTAGCTACCTGTATCAGGAAGGTGGGTGAAGAGTAACTGAAGAGATTTGGGGGATCATAGAGCTGTCTTCATCTTGACTGAGGCAATGGTTGCATGGCTGAATATTGGTCTAAAAGACATTGTGCAGCTGGGTGTAGTGGCACACACTTATGATCCCAGCGACTCAGGAGGCTGAGGCAGGAGTCAGTAGACTGGATTGGAGCCTACTTCTGCATTTTAAACATGCACCTGATTCAGGCAGGCTGGAGATAACACTGAGAAATACTGATCAGAGCATTCTGAATGGGCTAGAGGAAATATCCAGAAGACCCCAGGCATAGAACTGATCTAGTGGCTCACAGAAAAGTCTTCTGGAGTCTAGAGCCCCAGCCACTAAAAATCCCTGAAGGTTGGAATAGGGAAAAGAGTCTGGAGGTTGTCAGAAAGAAGATAGAAAAGGGCAAAATTGTTCTCAGTGGAAAATGCTAGAAGAAAAGGTTCAGATAGGATTGTTACCAACTAGGAAATCCTCCTGGCTTCTCAGACCATCCCACTACCCTTCATTGAGAATAAGCCCGGTAGACGCTTGTTGTTGAAATGTGATATTGCATATGTTTATCTTGTAATATTTTGTTGGCCTTCTGTGTCTAGGAAACAGACTCTGAGATTGAGATTGTGGTCAACAGATATGGAAAGGGATGGAAGCAGGGTTGGGCAGAGGGAGATGCAGATGTTCTCAGTGGACCCCTCTGGAGCTCTGAAATAAAAATGAGCCCTTAAGCACTGTCTTGAGTTAGGGTACCTCCACCTTGAATAGTTATCAGTTGCCTAGAAAAAGAGCAAGACCTGGGGCAGGGGGATACTTGTCAGAAGAGGCATTTCCTGGCTTAGCATTACTCTCAGCAGTGAGTCTTACAAATCAACAGGGGACTCGAATGGTATATCACTTATCATTATAACCAGTACATCACCCCACCTTTTCTTGCTGATGCTTTTTAAACATATCAATATTATAGTTGAAGGTTTTCACCAGGACCTTCCCAATCTTCTAGGCCATTGTTGTATATGCTCATGTTCCAAGATGAACTCTTGGCTCCACTTTCTTGTCCTACTTTCCCTGGCAAAGTACCTTTCATCCCTCAATTGTCATCTCAAATGTCACCTCCTCAGTTGGGCATGGTAGCACATGCCTGAAATCCCAGTACTTCTGAAACTGAGACAGGAGGATTTGGGGTCTGTTTCAAAATAAGAATAAAAAGGGCTGGGGTGCAGCTTGGAGGTAGAATGCTAAATAAATGTATGTTACTTTCTCTGTGAAGCCTTTTGATTGCCATCTGCAAGCATAAGCTTTCCATCTTCTGGGTCTCTAGCAACCTCCAACTATTTCAGGAAAGAACCAGTCTCTAGTATTGTTAATGTCTGCATGCCTTTTCCTCATGAACAAAAACATCAGGTTGGGGGTGGGGTGGGCACGGTGGTGTTCACCTGTAATCCCAGGACTTGGGAGGTTGAGACAGGAGGATTGCAGGTTTGAGGACAGCATCAGCAACTTAGTGACACCCTGTTTCAAAATAAAAAATAAAATTGGAGGTGCAGCTCGGAGGTAGAACGCCTCTGGGTTCAATCTCCAGCAACACGCACACACACACAATTGGGAGGGACTATGTCACTTTTATTTGTGTAGCCCTCTGAGTTATGGCGCAGGAGCAGCATCAACATTTGCTCAATTATATCCATCAATATGAACACAGCAAAGCCTCCATGATCTTGAAAGTCAGCCCCTCCTTACAGTGTTAGGAGCTGGTTAAGAGGTGTAGGCATCTGAGGCAAGCTAATGATTTGGCATTCTATCAGCCATTATTTTTTCACTTTGCCATTTTGTAGGAGTAGAGAGAATATGAATTTTAAAATATTTACTTTCAGGAGGAAATTTGATCACTCCTACATTTTCTATTGAGCAAAGTAGGATCAATTTTTTTTTTAATCTAGGAAAATGTCACCCATTCTTCTGTACTTCTTGCCCTCTTTTGTGAGTTTAAAAGCTAGTGTTCTTGAAAAAAATTGTGTTTGGAGGCATACCAGTTAAGTTAAAATTCAGATAACAAAATAAATTACTTTATTGGGGGAGGGGCAAGTGCTGGGATGGAACCCAGGGCTTCCTGCATGCAAGGCAAGTGCTCTGCCACTGAGCTACAACCATAGCCCTGAATTACATCCTCTTGGTTAGCATACTATATCATCCACTCCTTAGTTCCAGATATTTTAGCAGACTGTCAACTTTCAGTTGATTGTGCACAGTAGTAAGGAGCTGTGCCTGGAGACCTGAGCTACCTGGCTGCCTCCCCAATGACCCTAGTGCTGCTTCAGTGCCCCTCATAGATAGGAAGTGAAGAGTGCCTGGCTAGCCCTGCTCACAATCTGTCTATACCAGGCTTCCATTTCCTCATGTGTAAAATAAGAAAATTCCCAAGAAATTCTAGGATTTCTCCCAGCCCTAACATTCTTTGATTCTATGGCTCTGTCTATATTGAAGCCTAACATGGCTATTTAGATGGTTTATTTGATAATTTATATGCAATCTAAAGTTTAGACAATGTCATCAGAGAATGTGATTTCTATTTAAAGGTAGTTTAGTTTAGTATCTCACTTTTAGTCCTTCCTATTCTTCTTTGGATGACCCAACTAAAATTTTTGCTTCACAAAAGACTTTATATGAATGCATATGATGTGAAACATTTTTAGTAAGAAATCTGTATTCTATAAAGGGGAGGGGGAGCAAAAAAAAGAAACAAGTGATGCAAGACTGCTACTCAGAAATAAAATAATTTCTACACATTGGGATTAAAAGAAGAGGGTACTTGGAGAGAATAAAAGTGGGGCTTGAGAATTATATTCTCATTCTCTCTCTCTCTCTCTCTCTCTCTCTCTCTCTCTCTCTCTCTCTGTCTCTCTGTCTCTCTTTCTCTCACTATTCTTATATAATGCATTTCTGCAGTTACAAATAAATGGCTCATTTCTGGGAAACCTGATATACATGTGGAATTTCCAAGAAGAAGTGACAGGAAGTTAAATGGCGTGCAAAGAAGACAAAACTGGAACAAAATGATATGTGTTTGGAGATGTATAGCACCTTCAAATACATCACATTTGTGTTTTCCTGGTATTCGTGAGACTTGGACCAATTTAAGGTGCCATATTTAATAGATTCTGCAAGAACTGAGAAGAAGCTGGGTTGTTGGTTGGTTCTTTTTTTTTTTTTTTTTTTTTCCTACACTCAGTTTAAAAGCTTTATTGTTTTCTAGGAGATAAATTTCTTCTTTTAGCATTATCTATCTCCTTCTAAAAGATATATTGCTATAGTCTGTGGCCATTTGGGAGCCAATAACAGTTATTTGTTTTTTGGCTGCCTCCTGATCTTACAATGAATTCTTTTAGGCAACAGTCTTAAAAAACAGGAGTTGCAGTGATGATCTATGTGGCTCTGAAGCTGGGAAGGGTCCCAGGGAACAGTGCACAGCAGCGCTGAGGCCACAATTCCTTCTCCTTGCACGGGGCACCGCCCTGTCTACAGAGACGCATAGAAGGCCCCTTGTCTCGGCAGACTATGGGGTTCTACCTGGAACTTCCTAGCCACCAGCTGTGCACCATGAACAAACTGCTCAAGCTTTGATTAACTCTCAGTGACCTGATGCTTAACCCTGAGGATGAGGCGTTAGACAATGGCAAGGGCTCTTTCAGTTGGGAACATCCTGTCCTTTTGTGATACTATACCCAAAACTAAAATGATGTGTGTTCCTCGCTTAACTGCCTGTTCAGTTGTCCATCGACAAAGCTCCAAATTCAACGTAAACAATAATCTTGATTTTTAAGAAATAATGCAGGAGATTGGTATGCACATTATCAGAGTATTCTTTCCCTTATAGACATCCATTTTCTTTAAATAACTGACTATGAAATGGGTTTTTACTTATGACAAATTTTCACTCACCTTTTTAGGAATGCCTGTTTGATAGCAAGTCGAGTGTACCCACCATGAATCACCACCCTTGAATTTACTAGGCCCCTCCCTCTCCGAGTTCACGTCTGTAGCTTAGCAACCTCTCGCCATGAGTTTCCTATTACAATCCTCAATGCCCTCCCTCTCATTCTTTCCTCTGAGCCCCATGACTCAGCACCATTTTCTTCCGCACTAACTGAATCCTTTCCTTGGGGCTCATCACTTTTTTTTCTTTTTTTGTACTAGGGATCGAACCTAGGAGTATTCTACCTCTGAGCTGCTACACCCCCAGTCTTTTTTTTTTTTTTTTTTTGCAGTACTGGGGGTTGAACTCAGGGGCATTCTACCTCCGAGCTATACCCCCAGCCCTATTTTTTATTCTTTATTTTGAAACCGGGTCTCACTAAGTTGCGAAGTGCCTCACTAGGTAGCTGAGGCTAGCCTCGAACCCGGATCCTCCGGTCTCAGCCTCCCGAATGCTGGGATTACAAGCGTGCACCACCACGCCCGGCTCCCCAGTCTTTTTTAATATTTATTTTGAAGCAAGGTCTTACTAAGTTACTAAGGCTGTCCTTGAACCTGCAATCCTCCTCTCTCAGTCTCCTAAGTACTGGGATTACAGGTGTGTGCCACCACACCCTCTTTTTCATCATGTTTCAGCTGCCTCTTACAGCTCATTTTGGAGTTCCATGGATTCCATTCCTGAACATCTAGTTCAAGCTTGTTGTAGTCTCTTTGGGCTGCCATAACAAAGTACTGTAAACTGGATAGTTTTTAAACATCAAAGATTCCTTTCTCACAGTTCCCGAGGCTGGAAAATCTAGGATTGACACACTGGCAGACCCAGTTTCTAGCGAAGGCCTGCTTCCTGGTTCATAGATGGTGCTTTCTGGAGTATCTTCTTAGGGTGAAAGGGACAAGGCAGCTGTTGGGACTTATTTTATAATGGTACTAATCCCATTCCTAGGGACTCCACCTTCATGACCAAATTACTTTGCAGAGGCTCCACATCGTGATACTGCAACCTTGAGGGTTAGGGTTTCAATAGGTGTATTTTGAGAGGACATAAACATTCAGGCCATAGCAAACCTCATCAAAAAGACCCCTGCTCCCTAAGTCTATATTGTTGTTTTGAAATTCAAGTGAAGTTCCTCTCCACAGTTTAATGCAGAAGCTCCCCTTATTACTTGCTTTCTTCTGAATTTCAACAAGTGAAATAAAAATTCTATATGGTCCATAGGTGATAACATAGTTTTACATTGTCACTGAGACAAATCAAACTAACAATTTTATGAACAAGAAAAATAGGATTTCTCACTTGAGTCTATTCTTTGGAGGAAGGTGCTGAAGACTCTAGAATCCTATCATTGATTTGTTGTCAACAAGGAAGTAGTGCTGTTCTTAATTAACTTCTCAAAAAATATATGCACCATTCCTAAAAGGAAAAAAAAAAAAAATCTGCTTTTTGTGAGATGTCTCAATACTGCAAAAGCCCTGCTTAGAAATACAGCTTTGAGTCCAAATATATTAAAGGACCATATTTTGCATTTCCCCCTATAGCTAAGATCCTTGGGAATTTTCACGTATGTGATCTGTGAGATTTGGCCTTCATATGCCCACCTCACAGTGCCCGTGATCTGGCCATTTTGGTAGCAGAGATCTCATCTTAATATAGGAAGTTGAGCCAACAGGAAACAAACAACATCATTTTTCCATGGAAAACCTAATTAAGTTGCAATAAGGCTGCAATCTATGGTATCATTCCTGTTGGGATATCCCCATCATCTTCCTAAAGTTATAAAGATTTAACTCTTTTTATAAAATAGTAATTCCAGGCAGAGCTCTCACCAGAGAACTAAATTGTTTTCTCTAAATTGACACAGGCATCTGGAGACAGGAAAAAACAAATAGATATCCTGATGTTTGATAAAGTTTCAAATTCACATACAGAAAGAAAGTAAATATCCTTATTTTCTATTTTACTTTCTATCATTTTGGTCATGGCTACTGTTTTAACCCCAGACTAATCCTCAAGTTCAAATCTCTTGTTAATTTTAATTTCTTTCTGTTTCCTTTCCATATCCTCTTTTTTTTTTTTTTTTTTTTTTTTTTTTTTTTTTTTTTTTTTTTTTTTTTTTTTTTTTTTTTTTTTTTTTTTTTTTTTTTTTTTTTTTTTTTTTTTTTTTTTTTTTTTTTTTTTTTTTTTTGTGGTACTGGGGATTGAACACAGGGGCTTTCTATATCCGAGCTACACTCCCAGCCCTATTTTTTATTCTTTATTTTGAAACCGGGTCTCACTAAGTTGCGGAGTGCCTCACTAGGTAGCTGAGGTTGGCCGCGAACCCGGATCCTCTGGTCTCAGCCTCTAAAATGCTGGGATTACAAGCATGCACCACCATGCCTGGCTCCCATATCCTCATTTTTTTAAAGAACATTTTAAGGTAGTCACTGATATATGATCTATGATAATGGTAAATTTATTAGATTACATATATACTTAAATTTATGCTGTAATGTCCCTTGTTTTCAACTACATTAAGATCAAGATTGGTTCTTTCTTTTTAAATTCAGAATGACAGTTTTCCTGTTCTTTTACTAAGTTCATGCATAGATAACATAATTATTCTATTTACTTTAGCGCTTTTAAAAATCATCACAAATATGGTAAGTTTTAATTGTTCATGGAAATCAATTTATGTGCAAACAACCTAAAATCTATTTTCGTTCCCTACAATTTGCATTTTTATATTTCAGATTTGCTCATGCAGCAGTAAGATGTGAAATCTGATTGCTAATTGCTTAAATGCGTGAGGTAATTTCAAGAGATCCAGAGCTACAAACAATTTTCATAAAATAAGTGTCCATTAAAAGGAATCTCTGTTTGATGATTATGGGAAGGTGTGCAAAAGATGAGCAAATTTCCCTGGGGTTTATTCAAAAGCCAGGAATGACAGCAGATGGAAAGGTGACATATTCCCTATGAGTCATTCTTTTCATTCAATTCTCCCTCGACTCATATTTATTATTTTGTTACCTGTATATGCACAAAAAAAGTAAAGGAGTTGCCGATATGAAATTGTGTTTACTCTGTTCATTCTTTCAGAATGTGATTTCAGGAAAGCCCCTGAGAGATGTGATGTCCCAGGTAGACTTAATGATACCCAGAGCAGTAATCATGGTGCAATTCCAATGCCTCATACCAGCTTGCAAGCTTAGGATTATAGAATTTGAAGCTCAAGGGTCTCTAAAACTTATCCAATCACTCACTGTATACATGAGAAAGTTAAGGTCCTAAGAGACTTACGTGACTTGCCCAAGGTTAAAACAGCTAGTAAGGTAAGGTAGGTAAGATGAGAACCTAGGGGTTTGGATTTCTAGACCAGAGTTTCCTCCCCCACATCCCCTCCAAGATTCCATTTAGATTTTGATATTGGTTTTACCTTTTGTGTAGGCAGTTCAAGTCCCTCTGTTCCAACAGGATAGCCTAGCAGATGGCCTTGACAATGGGGCATGGTAAGGGTCAAATGTCTGAAGAGGCTGCACCTGATCTAGAGCTGAGAGCAACTCTGAAGCTCAGAGTTCTTCCTACTCATTGGCTGCCATGATCATGTTAATCTTCACTGAGCCAAGGTGTCCTCCACTGTAAAATAGAAAGTTAAGTGAAATAGCTTAGGTGGATGCACCTGGTACATGCAGGTGTTCAGTATTTCTTCAATCTGAATTGACTGGTTCAGGTGCCCAAATAAATGGCAGCATGTAAGCCATAAAATAGCTTTAATCCTGATTCCTTCTCTCAACAAAGTATTCCAATGCACCCATTCAGTTAAGGAATATGTACCGGGCACCTACTATATGCCCACCAGCTACTGTGCTAGGTACAAGGGATAAAATGTTATCAGAAAGGTATGGTCCCTAATCTTGAGCAATTTTACAAACTAGTGGTGGCAACAGAGAAGTGAACGGGTGATGACCTGCCATGATGGCACAACATAGAGGAAAGGACCTGAACCTAGACGAGAAGACTCAGGAAGGGTCCTGGGAGAGAGATGCTCGTGAGCTGAGGCCTGACAAATAGGGAGGCATTACATGAATGGAGAGGAACCAGCCGAGGGTTCCAGAAAGCAAAATTCCAATGTGAAAACCCAGAGGGGGAAACAGTTCAGAGCTCTAAAGGAAATGAAGAAATTGATTATGTTGTGATTAGAATGCGATGATTGGGGCTATAGAAGAGGCAAGGGCCACATCATGCCAGGTCTTACAGGCCAGCCTAATGCACATGAACTTTAAGAGCACCTGAAAACTTCAAAGAATTTTAAGTAAAACAACTGTAAAAATGGCTGTCTTGATGAGTGTTAATAGTTTAGATATGAAATGTCCCCCAAAGACTCATGCACTGAAGGCCTGGTCCCCAATACAGCAGTGTTCAGAGCAAGGCTTTGAGGAAGCAGTTGGGTCTATTTGAGGACTCAGACCTCACAATGGATTGATTGGTAGCTGACTATTGGAGGTGGTAGTAACTGCAGGAGGTGGGACCTAATTAAAGGGAGTCAGTCCTTGGGGGTGTGCCCTGGGAGACTATCTTGTTCCCAGTTTCTCTCTCTCTCTCTCTCCTCTCTCCTCTCTCTCCCTTTCTTTCCCTGTTTCCCAGTCCCATGAGGTAAGAGTACCAGCTTTGCTCCACCCCACCCTTCCATCATGATAGTCTATCTCACCACAAATCCACAGCAACGGGGCCAAGCAACTATGAACTGAAACCTCTGAAACCATGATCCCAAATAAATCTTCCCTCCATCAAGTTATTTTTCTCAGGTATTTTGTCACAGTGAAGAAAAGCTGACTAACACAATGAGGATTTTTTTTTTTAAATTTTTGAGGATTTTCTCCCCCATTGACGTAATTATATCTGTGTATATTCATTTCAATGTTTAAATGATTCATTGTCTTTTGTCAAGCATCCATGTAAATCATCCCTTAGATCATACCCATCTCCACTGGACCTTCATCTTTCATTTATTCATTAATTTATTTTAAATACTCTTCTTGGTGCATTATAGTCTCACATCACAATGTATCTCATAATGAGAGTGACATACATGCACACAGCACTTGGTGAGCTTTATCTTTTCAAAATGCTACATAGGAAAAGTATCTGATTTTTACTCAAGATGACATCAGGGTCCATAATCACAAGTGACTAGTCAATATGAAAAAATATTTATGGAATAAATGAAGTGAAAATCACTGCATTCACATTAAGAAGAAGAGACAGGGACAATTAGAATAGGAAGCCAGAGTAAATAAATGAAAGGCAATGTGAAAACACCCATATTCTACACTGTGAGCCCATTAAAATCACCACACCCAGACCATTTGTTCGAGGCAGGCAGTTCTGGAATCTGGAGCACCCGTAACTAGCTGTGCCAGATAAACCAGGTCATGCCAAACAAACTGAGGCCTCAGTGGAAAAAAGACATATTTGTGTTTTGCCAGAAGTGACACCATGGCAAACAAACTTTTCCTGAACCTCAGCCTAGAATTTGGCTCAGCCAGTGCCGCCAATGGCAAAGACTCCCGGCTGAGGGCTGGAGAGGCAGGCCCCTAGCCTGAGCACTTGGGGGCTAGGCAGGGCACCACACATCTATGTCTGAACCCCTCTTGCAAATGGAAGATCCTCATATCAAGCGGACCCTAAGTTCTGTGGTGGGGGAGGGTTGCATTATAAAGCCCACAAGCTACTTTCTAGCTAGCCCTATTTGAACATCTTCTATAATTTTAACAACCTATGAAGCAAATAGAAACAGTATCATTTGCATTTATAGAGTATTTTTTCCTGCTAAAAGCCCAAAGCTTCAGATTTTGAGCACAGTGTTCTTTGGGGGAAAGCATTCCCCTCGAGCTGAAGGTTTTATTTTATCAAATGGAAGGATTTATGGACCACAAACAACAGAGATGGCGGCAGATGTAGAGGAGCGCTGAACATGAAGAGGCCTCAGGGTTAGAAATGTGAAGCTGTTTCAGGAGATGGGAATGAGGAAAGTAGGCAAGGGCTCTTTGCAATTTCTGTTAAGTTCTACTTTTAATACTTAGCTGCTTGATTGCACACATTCTATACCACTTTTTAATTTGTTCAATAAAAGACAAGTTTATTGCTCCCAGAATAGAAAATACAGATAGATAAGAGAGGGAGGGTATAATTCCACCACTGAAATATGATCACTGTTAATACTTTTATATCTTTCCAAATTTCTCTTGCATAGCTCACTCACTTTCTCTTCCTATATAACTGTGCATACATGATCTTATTTTTGCAATACATATATTTATATATCTACCCATATGTTAAGAGTAGGATCACACTACACACACTTTCAGAATTCTTTTTTTTTTATACTGGAGATTGAACTCAGAGGCATTCTACCTCCAAGCTACACTTTCAGCCCAATTTTATTTCTTATTTGGAAACAGAGTCTCACTAGGTTCCTAAGAGTCTCACTAAGTTGCTGAAACTGGCTTTGAACCTGCAATCCTCCTGCCTTAGCCTCCAAAGTACTGGGATTACAAGGTTAGGCTACCACACCCAGCTTTTTTTGTGTGTGTATGGTACTGGAGATTGAATCCAGGGGCATTCTACCTCTGAGCTACACCCCCCCCAACCCTACTTTTTTTTTTTTTTAATTCTTATTTTGAAACAGGGTACTGAGGAGGGCCTCACTACCAGCTTTTATATTCTTAACAATTATGAGAATCACCCTGTGGAGTCTAAGCCCAATGAAGGTAAGGACTTTGTTAGCTCACTGCTATTGTCTTAATATCTAGAATAGATGCCATCCCCTGGTGAGCACTCAATAAATCTATCCCTGAAGGAGCAATGAATGAACATTGCTGTAGGTCAACCAAGTATGGGTATTTATACATATCATATTAGCATATAATTACATAACTTAATATGCAAATTCAACTAATATTCTAGCTCTGTAATTTGCACATCCTAAATTTATTAACCCCCAGGTCAAATTCTACCCCCATCTGTCCTCCCCCAGCCTTCCCCAGTCTCTACTCTGTGCCCTCCTCTGTCTCCTCTATGCAATGTTTTTTTTTTTTTTTTTTTTACTTTTTTTGGACTTTTTTAGCACTTTCCATCTTGCTGTAATACACATATTTTGGTCTATGCTTCTCCATCTTGATGCAGCTTTAGTGTGGGATCTATCTCTACCTTAACTGTGTAATAATGCTAGCAAAAATAATGCTATGAATGTATTAGTCCTTCAACATGTGTCAGAGCCTATACTAACTGCTACATGTGTACTATACCCTTTAATGCTCACAGTAATATCACAAAATTTGCTTGATGATCATCTTCATCTCAGAGATGGGTGACGTACTATGGCAGAGATGAGTCTTATGCTCAAGCCCATCTGTGTCCCAAATCTGTGTTCCAAATCCACTACCCCATGGCACCCTTGCCTCTTCCTTCCTATTCCCAGACCATTTGTCCCAGTGTCATGTGTACATGGTAGATGTTCAGTTAATTCTTCCAGAATGAATGAATGAAATACAGATAGGAATGGGGCACAAGTTGGTTAATGATGAAAGGATAAATCCTGAGACTTGGATGTCCACGTGGCTTGGTCTGGGGGTGAAAGGAACTCGAAAGCACAGATTTAGGGACATAGTCCAAAGCAGGCCAGGGAACATGAGAATAATGAGCCTTTGTACAAACAAAATTAAAGGCACTTTAGAGATTCTAGCCCCAAGCAAAAGCAAGCCCTCCCTGGTCAAGATAATGCTTGCTCAGAAGGGGTTGGAGTACTAACCAGGTAAATTAGCCAGGGGACTTAAACTAGGAAAGGTGAAAGTGAGCTAAATCAGCAAATAATTGGAAACAGATCCTTGAGCTCTCAAAAAGAAGGGAACTACAGAGAAAATTCTGGAATCTTGAAGTAGTGAACAGAAACTTGCTACATTATCAGAAAGAATAAGCAACAGAGAGATGAAAGTAGCAACAGCTTTCTCTTCAGATTCCTAGCTTGGAACTTGTAGCAGACCCTTTCTGAGCCCTGCTCATATACATTGGCCCTTCTCAGGAAGTCT
>PVLC010001468.1:0-20815 GCA_004027655.1 Graphiurus murinus
ACATGATGTACCTACACAATCATATCAAGGTCACTCACTGAAATGAACCTTAGGGGGAGGGAGGGGGAGGGAATGGGGAGGGAATCGGGGAAGGGGTCAAATGAGAATTGTGTGCAAATATGTTGTTAACAATTTGTACTTAACAAAGATGTATGCTATATTGCACGAATTACTACAATAAAAATTAAAAAAAAAAAAAAAAAAGAAATGCACTGGGTGCTGTGCACCTACCAAACCTCCATATGATATATGATTTCAATGCACCAATAAAAGCATATTAACCAAAAAAAAAAAGAAGACTCCTATTATTATTGTATTGGGATCTATGTGTGACTTTATATCATGACGAATTTGTTTTATGAAAGTGGAGGCTCCTATGTTTGGGGCATAAATGTTGACAATTGTTATTTCCTCTTGCTGGATTGTTTCTTTTACTAGTAAAAAAAAATGACCTGCTTTGTCTTTTCTGATAAGCTTAGGCTTGAAGTCTAATTTGTCTTATATTATAATTGCTACTCCTTCTTGTCTTTGAGTTCTATTGGCATGGATTCCCTTACTCCATCCCTTCACTTTTAGTTTATGGGAATCTTTGCTTGTAATGTGCATTTCTTGCAAGCAGCATACAGATGGATTTTGTTTTTTATCCATTTTGGCACTTTGTGTCTTTTTATTGGGGAGTTGAGGCTATTTGTATTCAGTGTGATTATTGAGAGATGATTTTTAATTCGTAACATTTTTAGTTTTAACTTCTGTTTGAGGTAGTGTTTATTCTTCTTTTATTAGTTGTTTGCTGGAAATTATTATTTCTCTAATTCTGACATTTTTGTTAGGTCTTCTTTGTAGTTAATCTCTAAAAATTTTCTCTACTGCTGGTTTGGAAGACAAATTCTTTCAGCTTCCATTTGTCATGGAAGGTTTTTATTTCCCCATCAATTTTGAGAGAGTTTTGCTGGGTAGGAGAATCTTGGCTGCAAGTTGTTTTCTTTCAGAGTTTGGAATAAGTTGCTCCAGATCCTCCTGGCTTTCATGACTTGGTTTGGGAGGTCTGGGGTGATTCTAATTGGTTTGCCTGTGAATGTCACTTGGTCTTTTACTTTCATCACTTTTAAGATTCTTTCCTTGGCCTCTACAATAGTCAGTTTGATTGTTATATTGCATGGTTAATCTTTATTTTGATCTTGCCTAAATGGGACTCTACATGTTTACTGTACCTGTGTATGACCACTTTTTCTAAGTTTGGGGAAATTGCTGCTCTTACTTCTTTGAAGAGATGGTTAATTCCTTTGGTTCCAACTTCTAATCCCTCTTCTAACCTAAGAATAATGCCTAAGAATAATAGGCATTCTTCTAACCTAAGAATAATGCCTAAGAATAATAGGCTCTTTTAAAATTGGCCCAGATCTCATCAATGTCTGATTCATGGTGTCAAGTGATTATTTCTAAATTATATACTATGCATTCATTTTTGGAGTGGTCATCTTTTGAAAGTGAGATTCTATTTTCCATGTGGTGTAGTCTACTGTTAATAGATTGTATTGCTTTCACTTCAATTATTGTATTCTTTACACCCTTCACTTCCTTCAAAGCTGCTTTTTGATTCCTGTTTAGGGTTTCAGATTCTTTGTTTATTTGTTCCTTTACTTATTTCAGGTTCTTTATGAATTCTTTTTGGAAATCCTGTATCATTTCTACTATTCAAGATTTGAATTGTTCTTCTAGCAATCTCTGCAATTACGTGTTGGTGTTTTCTGTTATTGTGGGGTTGTGGGAGCTCATTGTTTCCTTGTTATTTTTCTTTCCCTTGGTTTCCAGTTTCTTAAGTTTATATCTTTATTGCATTTGCTGGCTTTCTCTCAGTCTATAGGCTTCTTATGTCTATTTTCTCACTCTGAATAGTATCTTATTGTGGAGGTATATATTTACCAATAAGTACGCCTTTTGTTGAAAAGTCTCTACCATAAGGTTATTCTCTGTTCTCTGTTGTGTTTTAATCACCCTTTAAGACCAGCCTTGAGGATTGTGTCCACTCTCTCTCCACTTTTGTTCTACCTGTAGCTTGCCTGTTGCAGTTACTCTGAGGTTCCTTCTGTCTGCTGCAATAGTGATGATGATGGGTTTCCGGTGTTGAGATCTCTGATTCTGTCTGTCACTTCTGTTGTAGTTGTAGGGATTCAGCTCAGAGGTGTGAGCAGAACAGGTTGTGCCCTATACGTTTTTAAACCTTGGTGCATGTGGTGTTGGGCTAATTCTTGTATCAGCTGTGGTTAATTTATCCTTGGTGTCTGGAAAGTCCATTCTGGTGGTTCACCTCTCTGTTCCAATCTCAACAGTAGGGATTTAGACATGTTAGCTATTATATACAAGCGCAAGTGGTACTGTGTTCAATGGTGAAGATTGGATGAAGGGTGGGAAGCCGGAGTGCTAGGCATGGAGAGAGGGTAAAGTAGAGGATATGATTGAGTACAATGAGGGTTTGAGTGTAGTGTGGAAATATATAGTGGAGGTTAGAGATAGTGAATATGTAGGGGAATTCTAGCAGTGTCGGGTATTTAGTTGTTGTGATATGAAATGGATTTAAAATAAGACAAAGAGAAGAAAGAAAAAAGGAAAAAAGGTTGAAGAAAAGAGAGTAGAGAGAAAAGAGTGGGGGGGGCTTGTATAAGTGATGGGGAAGAGATCAAACAAAGATAAGAAAATGACTAACAAACCAACCAAACAAACAAAAAATCAAAACCAAACAACCATTATAATAACAGTGATATCAACAACAATGAGAAAAAAATAAATAAATAAAAACACAACAACCCTGAAAATATACAAGTACAGAGCAGACTTGGCCTCTGCAGTCCTCCTGGGTATGCGTGTACATATTCAGCCATTTAATGTCTGCTCACTATAGTAGGTTTTTGCACATCTTCCAGTGGTTAGGACCCAGAACTGATGTCTCTGTCAGTGCAGGCACCAAGTGCTGCTGCTGCCTCTCCCATGCACACCTGAGGCTTTGATCTCTCCACAGGGCAGGTCCTTGTGCCACTCTGTCAATCCACGTGGTGGGCATCACTGGGGCTGGGCCCACTGTAAGCACTGGCCTCTGTGCTTTCCACAGGCCTGGGGTTTGCTTCTCTCTGTCTACACAAGTGGCAGGTGTCTAGTGTATTAGCGGAGCCTTCTCTGGATTTCTTAAGGCCGCGTCTCTGCTCTAACCCAGCCACTACAGGGGTGAGCTGCATAGTCTCCAACCTCGAGGGTCTGTCATTTGCCAGGAGACCTTGTGGCCATGCTGATAACTTACAGTTGAGCTCTGCTCTGGGTCTGGAAGGAGAGGTGAGGTGAGCTGCTGCCTCTGCCACTGCTGCTGTTGCGGTAGGGTCCAGTGGTCCATCCCATCATTTCGATTTCTAGTGTCTTTGCCAGAGGCCTTTAAATGCCACAGTGCTAGCCGATCAGCGCACACAGTAAAGATGGCGCTGCTGGCTGCTGGCATGGCATGCGTCCACTGGTGCCGAGCGGGATGGCAGGTGCCACGTTGGTCTGCCGGTTTGCTGGCTTTCTCCAATGGGGCAGGGTCCTCCAGTGGGGCGCCGGTCAGTGTCACGTGGGTCCTCAGCCTGTGGTAGCTCAAGGGAGAACTTGATCTTCCCTGCCCCACCTTCTGATTTTTGCTTTGTTTCATTGTTTTTTGCTCCCCCCCCCCATCAAAAAGTTGCTTTTACAGCAATTGCATTTGGAGTTTTACAGTGGCTGAGATCTGTGGCTTCTCTCAGTCACCATTGTTGATAATTTTCATTAAGAACTCTAATACTAAGTTCTACCACCTAATAACTTTTTTTTTTTAACTGGGAATTGAAGGAGGGGTAATTCTATTTCCCTCTAAGGTACACCCCTAGCCTTTTTATTTTTTGTTTTGAAACAGGATCTTGCTAAGTTGCTGAGGGTCTTGCCAAGTTGCTGAGACTGCCTTGAACCTATGATCATCCTGTCTCAGCCACCCAAGTATTGGGATTACAGGTATGTGCCACCTGCCCAGTCTTAGAACCCTGATTAGAATTTTTATTGATAATAGATGTTGAATTTTATCAAATTGCTTTCTGAAACTATTGAAGTGCTCATATGACTTTTTTCCTGCTTTACATTAATAGATTTTTCAAATGTTAAAAAACCTTGTATCCTTGTAAACCAAGCTTGATCATGATGTATTATCTTTTCATTTAATTGTTGGATTTGGCTTGATAATATTTTATTTTTCATCTTTGTTCATAGGTGATATTGGTTTACAAATTCTTCTTATTTTCACATTCTTGTCAGAATATGAACACATACGATGGGTTGGGAAGTCTTCTTATATATCCAAAATATATGTTATTTATTATATATTATTTAAGAGATTGCATAAGATCAGTTATACTTTTTTTGTGTGTGTGTGATACTGGGGATTTAAACCAGGGGCATTTAGCCTACACTACTAGCCCTTCTTAGTTATTTTATTTATTTCCAAACAGGGTCTCACTAGTCCCACTAAGTTTCTGAGGCTGTTCTCAAACATGCAATCCTCCTGTCTCAGCCCCTAAGTACTGGGATTACAGGTATGTACCACCATGCCCAACTTGGCTATAGTTTCTTAAATATTTAAGAGATTTCTTTTACATGTAAGTTTTAAATTACAGTTTGTTTTTCTTTGAAGCAATTAAGATATTGTTACCTTGTTTTGGGCAAATTATTCTTTTATATGAAGTGTTCTTTGGTATAAAGTGTCCTTTTATGTGAAGCGTCCATTTGATATAAAATTTCACATACATGAGAACCCATTAGTTCCTATTATACACTTCCTATTTTTTTTTTTTTTGCAATACTGGGGATTGAACTTAGGGGCATTCTACCGAGCTATACCCCCAGCCCTATTTTTTATTCTTTATTTTGAAACCGGGTCTCACTAAGTTGTGGAGTGCCTCACTAGGTAGCTGAGGCTGGCCTTGAACCCGGATCCTCTGGTCTCAGCCTCCCAAATGCTGGGATTACATGCCCAGCTACTTCCTATCTTTTGTAAAGTCTGGGCTTGTGTCCACTTTACATTAGGACATGAAATTGTCATTGGTTGTTGTTGTTTTCCAGTTATAATGCTTTACCTTTCCCTATAAGGATTTCAAACACCATCATTTTTGGAAGCATCTTGTATCTGCAATGTGGACTTATATGAAAAATACTTTTCCTATTTAATATTTTAAAATGCATGATCCTCTCATAGCTTTTAAGGACAATTTACACTTTACTGTCGATGTTCACAGTTTACTGTGAACTGATATGGGGAAATATTAACAATCTTGTTTTTCAGAGAAAGAAATATTTTTCAGAGAAAGAAACTCAGGGTTTCACATTGAACACAAAGCTGAGCCTGGGCTTGAAAATCGATGTTCTAAATCAAAGACAGTTTTTTTGTTTTTGTTTCCCATTAAATCACTTTTAAGAAGATATCTTGTTTAGACTTCAAAAAGGACAATTTAATGTCCAACTCGGCTGTGGAATTCCCACGTTGTGTCTTCCGAATAGCTACTTATTAAGCACAAGCTGTTACTGACATGCTTTCTGCTCCTGATGCTCTGGTTCCAGCTTTCCAATTGTTTTCAGCCACCACCAAAGAAACAAGGAGCTGAAAGTGGGTAATTAGGATTGTGCTGGGGGTTTTGGAAGTGGGTGGAATGTCCTGAAAATCTGAACAGCTGGTTGTTATACTGAGTGAGCAATAAATGATTAAAGCATTGCTGACAGCAGTTAGTAGAAATATATTCTAAGCTTCAGTTTATGTGGGTTTTGTTTTTAAAAGGACCAATGATAAAAATATAACAATACTCTAAAATGTGACTAATCCACATGATTCACCTACCCCTTGTCAATTCGTTCTATTTCACATAGTATGCTGAAATTTTAATTTGGTGGAATGGTGCTCACAGTCAATTGCTGTGTCCATAGTCTCTCCAAAGTACATCCAAGTAGCCCCCCTGAAACCACTTGGAGGGCTTGCAGACTTAACACAGGGGCACAGCATTGTGATGCTTTTCTTACTGTGGTACTGCTTCTTTCCTAGTTATCCATACTTGGGATTCAATTCACTTATCACATAATAAAAGGGCAAATTATTAAAAAAATAATAATCTCACATTTAAAACAATGCTGAAAGCAAATAGCAGAGTAGGTTAATTTCAAAATTATTTTCCTGTTTATTGCACAACACACTCAAAAGCTGTTGAGAGAGTGGTATGTATGCTGTTTCCTTACAGAGAAGGGTGAGAGGTAGTGTCCTGCCTGATAAAATGATTCGGTAAAAGGAGGCTCTCAACACGGCTCTTGATCAATACTTTCTTGGTAAATGGAAGACTTAGGGGTGCTGGATTTAAAACAATACAAAACAGAGATACCTTTAATTTTTCCCTAAATAGAAAGTGGAAAACAGAAGTATGAGGAACATTTCTGCAATATGTAATAAAAAAATGTTCAGCTGTTGAGCCCACTGCATTATGGAGCATGAAGGAAAGTTTTGGAGCTAGGATTATAAAGTATTGTGGGGAACCTGGAGATAGAAAAGTAAGAGAATTTGGCTGGTTCTGCAGGATTCTAAGCATTTGCGGTAGGAAAAAATGGTGTGTGGTTACAAGTTTGGAGATGGGCTTATGGTCTCAGCAGGTTTGACTTAGTAGGATAACTAATCTGCTCAGGCTGTGCAGGACCCACTCCCATGTCCAGGGGTCTTCAACTCTGACTTTTCTTTCTGCCCTCCTTCCAGCTGTCCCTGGACCAAGTTACATTCAGCCACTGTTAATTCTTAGGTCTGTGCTTGCCTTCTTCTCATCACAGAAGTTTTGTTCATGCTTGGAATGAATATCCTCAGTAAAGGAAAGTATTGGTTCCTACAGTGAGCAGATGAAACAATGCATCATTCAAAGTGCTTTGTAAACTACGAATCCCTATACAAATGCAAAGTGTTAGTACAGAAGGGCAATTTTGGTCTTTTTCTGTAGGATGTTTTTAAGCCTTGGGAATGTAAACCTGTGTGGATCCATCATATCATAACACATGAACTGTTTGTTTGTTTTTTTATAAATCTTTATGTTTTAGATTTTTCTGCCTAAATACCTCAAATCCCCCCCCCCACACCTTATAGTTAGATGTAAAATGTCCCCTCGGTAGCTCATTTATTAATCTTCAGGTTGATATAATTGAGTCATGAGAGTGATAATCCCAGAAATGGATGGATTTCCCTGGGTGGCACTTAGTAGGCTGGTAGGGTATGTTCGAAGGAGGTGATCCCTGGGGCCTTTGGAGATTATGTGTATAGTTCCTCCTCCTCCAGCTCCCTCTCTTGCTGCCAGCCTCCATGGTGCAAGCACAGCCCACATGCCCTCCCTCACTCCTCTTCCGTCCCTATGCCCTGAGATCCACTGTAACTGACTTCACATGGTCTGAACACAAAACGGTCAGAAAATAAATCTTCTTTCCTCTAAGTTATGTGGTCAGTCTTTTAGATTATAGCTGCAAGAATACTGATGGATACATACCCCACAGGGTGTGTATCCACTAATTAATTTAAGGTCTAAAATGATTATCTTCAAAATAACCTGTGATTTCATGGCTGTCAATTCCTTCCCATATTCCCTGCTTCTGTTTTTCTAAGGTACATGTGATGGTTTGCTGTATCATAACATCTGCAGAAAAATCACTGTTTATCTCTAGTCTAGAATCTAGAAATCTCAAAGAAATGACTGAACATAAAGCAAGTGCTTTCTGACGCAGCGAACAAAAACACTGCGTACAACACTAGCAGATGTGAACGATTTTACTGTTTCACACTTTTGACGTTGAAGTTACCCTTTTCTGAAGGGCAGCTCTTGTGCCCACCAACGCAGCACAATCTCCTGCACAATATGCTCCCCAGGCTGGCCGTAGGAGTAGTGAGATGCAATCATTGCCTTTGTTGAAAATTACAAGTATTTTGAGATTTTTGATCTTTTTTTTTCAATCTCAGAGATTTTCTGTAGGTGGGAGAACAAATGTTAAGCAGAGATGTAGCTGGGTGCTGTGATCAAAACTGTGATGGTGGTATGTAGTTTATTTTGTGTGCTTTTACACACATGAGTTTCTATTTTTATTGTGAGGATAAAAATGAGACTTGTACTGTGTTAGTCAGCTTTCCATCACTATAATGATATACCTGAGACAATTAACTTATGAAGAGGAAAGGTTAGTTTTGGTCTCATAGTTTTGGAGCTTTTAGTGCTAGATTGAGCAGGCCCATTGCTTTGGACTTTCTGTCTGTTAGAGTTGGGGGATGCCAAATGGCAGGGAATACATGGAAGCAAACTGCTCACCTCATGGCTAGGAAACAAAAGAGGAAGAGACCAAGGTCCCACAATCTCCTCCAGGATGTGCCCCAATGGCCCGAGAGCCTCTCAGTAAGCCCCACTTCCTAAAGGTTCTGCCACCTCCCAGTAGCACCATTCTGGGATCAAGCCTTCAATACATGGACTTTGCGGGGTGTACAACACCCAAATTATAGCAAATTCTTTATTTAAATATGTGGTTTCTAAAATACAACACATAAGAAAATATAGGCAATATTAACTTTTATTTATTCAGACATTAAGATTTTTAAAATTAAGGATAGAGAAACTTCCTGGAGGTACAAGTCTGGAAGTGGAGGTGATAATGACCAGGGCAGGCTTATATCCCCAGGAAGCACTCTCCTTGCTCTAGGGATAGATTCTGAGCACTGTCCCATAAGGCTTCTGAAGTGTCCTCAGCAGGACAGAGCCCGCTGCCCATGGCAGTAACTAACTTTCTACTACACTCTATCAAATTGTCTATTTTCTGGTACTCATATACACTTTCTCACTTCCTTTCCTATGCTTTCTGGGGCCACCTCCTTGCTCCCTGTCCCCAAGTTCTGTGCTTGAGGTCTGTCCTAGGGAGAACCCATGTTGAGATAGTCACTGCACTGAATATCGCAAAGACAAAAAGCCCTGGAAACATTCATCATGGGCAGCCTTGGGGGTCTGATCCATATATGTGGATAGGGTTTCCTACTACTACCTCATATTTAGATAGTACCTTATGGTTAACTACAAACCTTCAGACACATTATTTATTTGATTCTTAAAGGTTATTAGTACATGCAATTATTATTAATTTTACATATGGGAAAATAATGTCCGAGAAGACTTGGACATTGACTTGTCTTGTCTTGACTTGTCTAAAATAGCAAAGATCTGGAAGGAAAACCGCCATTTCTTCTAACTATGTGAATATAGTGTGAAATATTATTCAACACTTGGGAAATTTGTCTTTTACTGTAAAATTTGTGAAAATTTTTGATGTAAGGTTACCTTAAAATGGTAATACATTTGTTTTTCTACATTTTAAATTGGAAATATAAACGAGCAATTTTATTTTGTAAGTCATAGCTATAGTCAGTCTATCCCTGGGTACAATTAGTGTGTGATATAATCCAAAGTGACTGATAGATCCCTGGAAATAGCTCATTAATTGGGAAATTGTGTTTTATAGTTCCATGATGTCTCTTTTCTTGGTTCCCAAAGCAACCTTCTAGGATAGATGGGGATGGGGGTGGATGGGGTGGGAGTTGAAGAGAAAAGATGAATTATGTTTAGCAAAAAAGCAAATTTGGGGTGAATCATTTCAGATTGCCTGTGAAGACTGTCATCTCATGAGAAAGCCTATTTTCATAAGACTTCTCGACCCACTCTGGAGGATATTAAAGGGAAAATTCTCCCAAGGTGAACACCTTGTCTTTGAATAAGAGGGAGCATTTATTTTACTTAAAAATCTAATTCATCAGGTGCACAGTTCTTCAAGCTGCAACTTCAAGTTAGGACTGCGGTGAAATTCTCAGTACTTTCCTTAATAGTTACGAGGTCAATTTCCACATACAGCTGGGGCAGGAAAGTGTATCACTTGCATTTGGTGCATGTGAGTGCAACTAGGATGCTGGAATTTATCACCTAGTCTGAAATGAGTGCAAAGCTCTACTAAATCCTGAAAGTTTTTATAAAGCTTTCCATTTGAACGGTGGCTGCAGAACCTGTGAAAAGAAATGAATAGAGTCACTGTTGATAAAATTTCCAAAATAAGGACATTTTATTTCTAGACCTGCCGCATATTTAACTTCCCAGTTGATTTAAGTTGCTGTTTGTGTTTTGTAATGAAGATGCATTGTGTTAACCACAAGGAACATACAAGCAAATATGAAGTCCGCTTCAAAGAAAGAGTGAAACTCAAACATTAGTCTTGGTATTATGCCGAAATTGTCCTACACTTAGGGTCATGTTAATTTTTGTTAAAACTTTTCTAGATTTGTTTCTCTCTCATGAGTCTTGAGGGCTATGTGCTTCTTGTCTGTGTTTTATGTGTAGTACTATAGACGTGTTAGGAGTAGATCCTCTGTTTCTCATCACTTGATTTCCATAGAATGTGGTTTTTTTTTCCCCAGTGACTGTCTGGAGATGGAGGGGGGAAAGCAGTTATCTCCTTGTAGCTCAAGTTTCCAGCTGACTTGATCTTGATCCATTTTTAAAATGTGGTTAATGGAGATAAACAGAGACATCTACTGACACAACTAAATAATGGAGTCAAAGATTTACTTTTGATTCTATTAACTCAGATAATTTCCCAATTTCTATAATTAACTGTGTATGATTACAAATAACCCTCCCAAAGAAAATGAGAATGTTCTTTTTCAGTTCCTATATATGCTGTGACTTAATCAGAAATTTTCCTCACAGTCCAGGTATAGAAGGTATAGATTGTACAAATTCTATTTCAAAGGAAAAGGACTTAAAGCCTGAGCTGCTGAATTGAGAGTTTATTTTATTTTTACATATCCAGTATTTCATTCAGAACTTGGGATGTGGTCTTTGTAGATCCAGACTGACATAATTTTTATCATTAACAACAACAAATTTTCTTAGCTACTTCTGTCATGTTTTTCCAAATTGTTTGTTGTTTTTGTCATTGGAGGTGGGAGTGCAGAGAAGGTAATATATTGGAACTTTGATTTCCTTTATTTACAAAAAGGACTAGTTTAAAAGAGACTTGTATTTCTAGAAACATAAAAGAGAAAGGAAAGTTTTGATGGAAAACATTAACATTCCCAAGCTCCTCTTTTTTTAATCCAGAGTAGGGAAACATTTTTAAAAATAGGATCAAATTTGACACATTTAGTTGTGTAGGTGAGAGAAAACTCAACTGAACCCTTTTAATCTCTTGGTCTAGAAATTAAAGGGAAGGGTTGAAAAATATTTTTTCTTCAAATGAAGAAAGCAGAGGTTTGGAATTAATATTGTTAACTAAAAATTATTTTAAATCTTTTTTTTCTTCTAATGCTTTCTTTACTAACTCTTATAGGAAAAATACTGTGTGTGTGTGTGTGTGTGTGTGTGTGTGTGTGTGTGTGTATACACTAACATAGCATTATTTGGAAATTTCATCTAACAGGTGTAATTTAATTTTAATTTAACAGTTCAGATGAAGGTTAGAGGGTTTGAGTTAATGTCTGAGAATGTTACAATTTCTTTCTTCCAAGCTTCTTGACTAGCTATGAGACCTTGGGTTAGCAACATTTTTACTCACAGTATTTCCACAGGATCCAATTTCATTTGTAAAATACTTTTTTGATGTAAGTTTAGGAAAAATCCTGTTTTGTATTTGTAAAAGGAAAAGTTTTTTTTCATAAAAAAAGAAATTTAAATTTTCATCTTCTGACAGGAAGTCTTGGAACAAAAGAATTAGCATTTATTTGCTAGCATAAAAGCAAAATGTCTCCAAGGACTTCTTCTGGAAAATATATATTTCAATCAACCCTACTGTTCTGCTAAGAAAGGAGTTTGTTCTTGTTATCTTTTATTAAATTCTAAATTTGATTTCTGAGAGAAATCTCTGGAGACACGAAAGCCATCATTTTTGTGATCTCTTAGTTACATGATAATGATGAAACCACTTTTCTATATTTTGAGAATATGCCTCATACCCTCTGAGCTAAATTTTAGAATAGAATAGAGCTCTGCATTACCTGATGTGCATCTAAAGAAGCTTTTAATTGGAAGTATAGCTTTAAATTTCCATGCCATTTTGGCTACAGACTAGCCATATGACGTTGAAGTAACTCATCAGGCAAGTCTGGATTCCCAGTGCTTGGGAGGCTGAAACAAAAGGATCATAGGTTTGAGGCCTGCCTTTAGCAACTTAGCAAGACCTTCAGCAAGTAAGTGAGACCTTGTTTCAAAATAAAAAATAAAACAATAGAGCTGGATACCTGAGATAGAATGCCCCTGGGTTCAATCTCTAGTAACAACAACAAAAATGATTTAATTTCCATTTTTTATTATTCAACTTGACCTTTTTATAATATTCACAGTGGCCAGGCGTGGTGGCACACACTTGTAATCCCAGCATTCGGGAAGCTGAGACCGAAGGATCTGGGTTCGCAGCCACCCTCAGCTACCTAGTGAGGCACTCTGCAACTTAGTGAGACTCGGTTTCAAAATAAAAGAATAAAAAATAGGGTTGGGGGTATAGCTCGGAGGTAGAACACCCCTGAGTTCAATTCCCAGTACCACACACACACACACAAAAATAATAATAATGATATTCACAGTGCATCTCATATGCAATATAGTGTGCCCAGAATGACTTCTTGAAATGTAAAACACTAATACTTCAACAATCTTTGAGCCTTGCTTTCAGATCCTTTAGCATTTTTCTTTCTTTCTTTCTTTTTTTTTTTTTAAACAAGGGATTGTCCCAAAGGCATTCTACCTCTGAGCTACACCCCCAGCCCTATTTTTTTATTCTTTATTTTGAAACAGTGTCTCACTAAGTTGTGGAGGGCCTCACTAAGTAGTTGAGGCTGGTGCAAACCTGGATCCTCATGTCTCAGCCTCCAAAGTACTGGGATTACAAGCGTGTGCCACTATGCCCGGCTCCTTTAGCATTTTCAAATAAAGACTTTGAATTCTATATTCAAGTAATATTTGAAAAATATTTGTAATGATCTATCAGAGTTATTTTCTCCTGCTACTAACTAATCCCATAGGAAAAGGAATTAATATAACAAGATCTGAATCATCCTAAACCTGAAATCCAAACAGTACCTTCAGAAAAAAATGTAGTATTGGGAGCTTTGGGAGCAGCAGCAAAGATCATGGGAACTACAGTGGGAAAGTGCCTTAAACAAGACCTAAAGCACAGTCACAAAGGAAAAAGCTGAAAATGGTTCCCATGTTAAAAACCACCATATGACAAAAGACATTATACACACTTAAAAGAACAAGACAAGTTGGAAGATTTTTGCAATTAATGTACCTCAATGAACTAATATTAAATGTGTCTATGTATGCATATATGTATGCATAAACACATAAATTTCTGTTGAAAATGAGCAAAATATATTTGAAATGTAATTTGAAAATATATGATGCAGAAATGGTCATTAAATATGTAAAAATATCAGCTGGGAATGGTGGCTCATGCATGTGTAATCCCACTACTTGGGAGGCTGAGATAGAAGGATCACAGGTTCGAGATCAGCCTCAGCAATTTAGGGAGACTTTGTTTCAAAATAAAAAATAAAGCAGGACTGGAGGTGTAGCTCAGAGGTAGAATGTCCTTGGGTTCAATTCCCATTACTAAAAAAAGTATATAAAAATGTCAAACCTTTCAAGTAATTGCAAATTCATATTTCAAAGAAAACATCTTTCACCTATTACAATGACAGATTTTGTAAAGAATGGTGATGGTTGCTACTGACATGGAAAAGTTTTGGTAGGACTAGAAATTAAAGCAATATTTCCTGGCAGTTGGACAGATATAGCAAAAGAATTTTAAAGGGTATACTTCTCAATCCTGCAATTCTGTTTTTTAAAAATTCCCAAAATGACTAACAGGCAAAATACAACAGACTGCATGGTGAAAAAAATAGCTAAATAAATCATGGTACTAAAGAAAATGTGAATATTCTTTTTCAGTTCCTATATATGCAGTGACTTAATCAGAAATTTTCCTCGCAATTCAGGAATAGATTTACAAATTCTATTTCATCATGTTACTATAACATGGAATGTTATGTAACTCTTAAAAATAATGATAGGTGTATAAATCACTTGTGTATATAATCAAGTTTTTTAAAATTATAGATCACTGCATTAAAATATTTTTAAAAAGAAAAAGGAGGAAAATAGACTCATTTATTTGCAATAGGCAAAGTGAGGTGACCAGTTTTCACTGGGTTTTAAATTTCTCATCATTTAAATGTTCTTTTTTGTGTGTACCTATATTTCCTAACTTTTCTATAGCAAATACATTTTATGAAGTAAATAAAATAACTAAAATGCAATAGATATTCTTAAAGAGTCAATAAGTTAGCATGTATTTATCATTATAATTCTATTTAATAACTTTCCTAAGCAAATAATAGGAGCTGTGAAAGAGGTTTTTTTTTTTTTTTCAATAATGCTTACCAGGATGTCTTTTAACTAGAGAAAATATGGGAGAAGCGTCTAAATGTCCAGTGAGAAATCATTAAATAAACCATAGTTCTGCCAGGAAGTTTGCTAATAATTCTTATTAAAATAAGGGATCACTATTTGATAGGATAAATGGAATATCTGAAGTATGAAGTACAATATCATTTACCCATATATAAAAGTATAAAAAAAGATAGATGAGGACCAACTCTGGCAAAGAAGGAGAATCTTGTCAAGACAGTGACTGCGGAAAACCACATCAAAAACCATCACATTTTTCTCTCCACACTCAAATACCTCAAGACTGCTACTCCCCAAACTGCCCAGACAAACCATACAGTGAAATCTTGCAGCTGCAGTTGAACTCAGACCAAGAAATGACAGGTCCTTCCTGCAGAGATCCTAGCAGCTGGAGCCTGCCTCCCCAAGACCACCATGAATCTACCAAGCCACCCAGCGAACTCCTGTAGCTGCAACTGAACTCATTCCTTCCTGCAGGGACCTGAATGATGCTCCTCAAGACCATGGATTTCCAAACTGACCTGACAGGATCAATGAACAGACCTGCGGGGTCTGTGAGTTTGCCAACCATCCCTGCCGAAGTGGGAGCAGGGGTTACGATTGGGTACAGCAGAATCATGAATTAGCAGACAGTCCCTAGGGATACTTGGGCAGACAGAACATAGGATCAGCAGTTGGACGTACCCCTTCAGGGTCACGCTTTCTTTTGCACACAAAGTGAAGATTTTTTAAAGTGGCCATTACTCTGGGAACCTCTAGATGATAATCCAGGTGCTGTTTCAGTCTTTTACGATTTGTTTTTGACTTTTTCCTCTAAATGGTGCTTCTCTAATCAATACTGACTTTGGGGAAAAGGCTGTGGTTTTATAGATTCTGTTGAAAGTACAATTCTAGGTTTATAGACCTAAGAAATTCTCCATACATGTTTACTGTGTCTTGTGTTGTTACTCTATATTTTTTGTAAAAAGATACTTAGCTCACACCAAATCCTAATGTAGACCATGTAACATCTCTAACAGGAATTACACCTGAATGAACAGGTGACTTCTGGGCCTTGCTTCACCATGCAGTCTCTTCCAGCCCCACTGCCGACACCCCAGCACACCTCACCGTGGGGGCAGTTGCTCTCTGTCCGCTGTGCTCTTGCTTGTTCACTGTTTTTTTGGGGGGAGGGCAGTTACCTGTCCAGGTGTGTTAGGCACATGGACCCCCTCTGCCATGTACTTTCCTCAGGGTTACTATAATTGTCTTGGGACTTTTATTTTGCAAACATTGACTTTTGTCTCCATTCACTGGGTATTTTACAGTGTCAATTTCATTGTTCCTCTTCCCCACAGCGGACTGGGCCTGAAGAATTGACTTGAATTTGACAGCACAACACTTCACAGTCACAATCCAGAATGGCTGTCCCCAAAATTTCTCTGCTTCACTCCCCAACCTCCTCTTGAAAGATGTAAATGGAAGCTACAGAATAACAGACATTCCATGACCCAGGAGCTATCTCAAATGTGGGCAGAATTTCCAGACAAGCTATATATTTGACTTTTTTAAAAAAACCGTTGTTATAGTTAAGAGAGTTTGCTGTTTAGCAATTTGAAGGTGTGGACATCTGAGATGGACGAATTACTGTCAGGTAGTTAGAGGGACTTTGCACGGAGGATGCAGTAACAGTCTGCTGGCTTCTGATGTTCTAAGATCATACCTTGTGCTTGTTTAGTGCTTTATATTTCCCAAAGTATTTTTATACACACAATTTTATTTTTACTTTCCTACCCACCTCTTAGGGTAAGGTCTGATGTTATTTTTCAACTGCAGCTCAGAATATGGGGCAAGAGAGGATTTATCCTGAGTAATGGTAGAAACATGGCCTGTTTTGTTCTGTGTCCTCATTACCTGGAACTTTGCCTGGCCTCGGTTGGTTCAACTTTCCCTAGATCTCTGTTGAATGAACAAATGAAAGGGAAATGTTACCAGATTTCACCCACAAATTACCATTCCCAGCCCCTACTAACCAGGGATTCATATCCCTGGTCCAGAGTTTCTTTTTATATACTATTGTTTAATTCTTTGAATGACTGGTTAAAAAGCAAACAGCAAAATAATAAAAATAAAACTGTGTTATCAAAAATTTAATTGAAACATTTTAGTACTATTTTCATGGAGTTGGCTGTGTATTGGTGTGTGGTTACTAGTAAAGTAGTCCCTCCCCAGGGGGAATACTTTGTAAGACCTCCAGTGGGTGCTGCATCTGCCGTACTGAATCATACAACACACACACACACACACACACACACACACACACACACACACACACACACACTACCTGGAACTTTGCCTGGCCTTGCTTCAACTTCCCCTAGATCTGTGTGTGTGTGTGTGTGTGTGTGTTAGATAGGGGTTAGACAGGAGGATTGTAGGCTCTAGGACAGCCTCACTAACAAGTAGTGAGACTCTCAGCAACCTAGCAAGACCCTGTTTCAAAATAAAAAAAATAATAATAATAATACAAAAGAGAGCTAGAGGCATAACTTGGAGGTAGAACTACCTGAGGTTCAGTCCCCAGTAACACACACACACACACACACACACACACACACACACACAAATAAAAAAGAACAATGATAACATTATACTGCAATAAAAATTTGTACTTTGAGTTCATTATTTAATAAAATAAGTGTTGCTTGGATACCAGCACTGGGATACTATGAGTCTATCTAATAACCCAGACAGATGCAAATAACTGTTGGGGGTAGTGCATGCAGCCTGGATGAGCTGGAAAGAAGATGATTTATGTCCTGGTTGGGATGGAGTGGACTGCACGAGATTACATCATGCTCCTCAAAACAGCACGTAAGTTATGACTTAGGAACTGCTTTCTGGAAATTGTCCACATAATACTTTTGTACTTCAGATAACTGTGAGTAACTGAAACCATGGAAAGCAAAAATGCAGGTAAAAGGAGAGTACTATACTCTCAATGCCTGCTTTATGAAGATCTGCCAATATCCAGAGACTCATTGGTGTCAAACAGGTTTAAAGACACCCAAGAGAGGCAAAGATTTCGTATCTGGGGTATATAAAAATACACACCCCTGCAGATATGTCAATGATCAAAGAAATACAAAGTTTGTGGACTCCAAACTTACCATGATCTAGCTCAAGTTTACCTGATAGTTGCCAATGCTTCGCTATCTTTGTACTTTAAAGTCAAGAACAGGTACTTGTGATGAATAAAATCAAATGCTGTTATTTAAGACTGTGCAATTTCAATAGCCAAGAAAAAGACTTTCTATTTCAGTATTTGATTCCGGCGAAATGATGAAGAACATATTCAGAATAAGTAAACAGGAAACTGTGTCTGGAGTCGAAGTAACCAAGCCAACAGATTGAAGTGGAGAGAGCTTGTTATCAGTGTAATTCATGAGAAGAGCCTCGGGGCTGAGCAGGACTGAGCTGTAAACTAAGAATTGATTGAGCTGTCAGAGCTGAGGACCGCTTGATGACAGCTATGTGGAGACAGTGACTAGCTCTTCTCAAAAGAACAGCTTTAAAATGTCCTAAAATGGCTCGTTAAACAAAGAGAAAAGAACTGATGAAAAATATGAGAGAAATAACGCAAGAGATACAGCAATAACCATGGATGGGTGTGGAGTGTGTCTCTGTGTTCAGAGCCAGCCGCTGTTGTAAGTTACGAGAGCACCTTGCTCCTGAGTGAAGGGGAGAGTGCCCACACACTCTCTTGTGTGCTTTCCCAAGGCGACGCTGATCTTTCCGTCATCCAGACAACTAGTAAAAGTGAAAGCTCTTTCATGACTTTAATAATAAATTTTTGCAAAGCTCATAAAAAAGGCCCTTTCTGTCAAAAATAAAGGGGAATGACCATGACAGCTTTTCCATGCTTTGCAGTATTAAGAAGTAATTTGATATGTTATATATAAAAAAGTTTTATTTGCTTTCTTCTCTCTTCATTAAGAAAGAGCTCTTAAGAGCAGCATCCATAAAAGTTATGTTAAAAAGAGATACTCTGCCATTTTTCTGGTTTAGTCAGACATGAATTTATAACAAAGTTTGGACAACTTAAAAATGAAATGTGTTTATTCTTAATAATTACTTCAGTTAATAACAAAAAGAAATTAGGATCTGGATGCAACTCAGTAGAAGAAATCACCTCCCATGTATACAACTTTCATTTAAAAATTCACATTATAGCAGGCATGGTAGCATATGCCTGTAATCCCAGTCCTTGGAGGCTGAGAAGGAGAATGGCCGGTTCAAGTCCAAGGTGCAGTAACATAGTGAGACCCTGTTTCAAAATAAAAAAGTGGGCTTAGGGTGTAGCTCAGATGTAGAATGTCCCTGGATTGAATCCCCAGTATCCCTAACCCCCTACACACACATTCACATTATTTATCAGTTGAAAATACATGTAAGATGGTATTTGGGTCTACATATTTTCTTCCATAGAGTACTGAAATCCTTTTATAGAATATATAACTTACGAATTGCTAAACTGTACATTTGTATATATTTCTAAATAAACATGTATGTGTATGTATGAATAAAATTTGAATATAGACTTCTTCATATACATTCCAATTTTTTTCCAGTGATAATACATGCATCCTTGATTTAAAATATCATATTGGTAAATTCCCACAAAGTATTCTACCCATATCAATACAATTTTCCTAATTCTCTAATTTGTGTATTGCAGTTATTTATTTCTGCCTTTCAAATTACTCCAAGTTTAATGGCTGAAAGGTATAAACTTTTTGTTCTTAATCTCATACAGCTTCTTAAGTTCAGTACTCCCAAAGCCACACATGTGGGTGGTGCTGACCAGCCTGTTGGCTAGCTATGCTGTCATCTGAAAGCTCAGCTGGGGCAGGAGGAATGATCTACAACAAAGCTCAGCCAATGTCTATTGGTCAAAGTTCCCTATTCCTTGCAGGCTTTTGGCTACAGGCCTCAATTTCTTGTCCTTAGGATCTCCTCCCCATGGGGCTTCTGATAATAGCACCTAATCATGAGAGAGAGAAAGAGAGAGAGAGGAGAGAGAAGGGGGGAGGGGAGGGGAGGGGAGAAAGAAAGTCCTTTTATGACCTAGGCTTTAAAGTCTCACTTGGTTTCTTCAACTTTGTTCATTACAATGCAATGAAAGTAGAATTAGACTTCACTACTGGAAGGACTAGAAAAAAAAAGTGAACCTTTTTTAATATCACATCCTCAAAGATTTTTTCCCCAGTCATATAATAACTATCACTCAGGTTTTCTTTCCTTAATATCAATTTGATGCTATTTAAATTTCTAAATAAAATTTCTGTCTTCTAGAATGTTAAAATGAAACAAAAATTGCTAATGGGGATTAAATAAAAGAAATTGAATGCACTTGTATACTTCTGTTCTTTATATATGAAAGAAATACAAAATTAAAAAGAATACATACATCTTTTTCTAGATAAGAAGAAAAGACTTCAGAAGGAGTCAGGAAAAGAATTTTGGAAGCTGGAAATCAGACAATAGGACGTTCAAACAGCTAAATGAAGCAGGGCCCCAAGATGAGCCAGACCTTACAGAGGGCCGTCCTTAGAGGACTTACTCAGCCTCTTAGAATAAGGGCTGCTGGCGCAAAGACCTAACCTGCCCAGAGGAACACAGGCCTGCCACCCATGCTAATCAGTCTTTGCCTCCCATAGTATCTAAAGGCAATAAAACATTCTGCTTAAGAAAGCCATAAGCATGAAACACAGAAGCAACAACGAAGAAACAGAATTGAACCACAGGAAAAAGAGATAAATCAGAATGCTTTGAAAATTTTGCAGTGAGAACTCATTCAGAGTATCTGTTTAGTTCTCTTTCAAGAAATGGATGCATTAAGAATTTTGTAAACATCAATAAAATCTAACCAGCCCCCAAAATACATTTGGAACTAAGTTTGTAGTGGGAGCAGAAGCCAGGACAAGAGAATGAGAAGAAATATCACAAATTATCTTTTTAATGCAACAAATGATGTAAGCTGACCAAAACAGCCAAGTTACAAGCTCCAAGTCAAGACCAAAGTTGATTGGAAGTGGATGCCAATGATCTCACTTTACACAGGGCTTTTGTTAAAGGCATCCACCTGCCTGCTTTTGTGAAGATGGCTGAGGATAGAACCCTTTCTGTCAGTTTATCTGGCAAAAGCAGCCTTCCAGGGAGGTGTTAGAAATTCATAATGATCACGCCACTTAGAGTCAGGTAGAAGAACCCTGAGAAGTCATTCTCTA